>OX578153.1:13284094-13394094 GCA_951213105.1 Amaurobius ferox
AATGGGAGGGGTTTTATCACTTCTTTTAACATTATTTAAGCAGCAGATATTAGTCCTTCTCTTTTATGAGTGCTAACCTTCCCGTATTTACTTCGGTGCCGTGATTAGAAGTACAATGGCCTTCTTCCAGGCAATGTGACTTTGATGAAGGAGGGAATTTCACTCAAAAGAAAAGAAGTTGAGTTTTACCTGAGCAAAGTAATGAAAATCAACTAATAAAAATTAGTTAAAATCATTCCTATGAAATAATAATGTGCTTTTAGTTAAGCGAGCCCAATATGTGTTTTACACATTTACACACTCAACCCTAAGGCTTGTCGCAATTGAACATGTGGCCGGCAAGCACAGTGGGTATAAAAATAAAAACTAACCCTATATTTCCATTAAATTTATTTTGAAAATATACAAGTAATCGCTGAATTTTAAAACCAATTTAAATATTGAGTCGTAAATGAACTTACCTTTTGTAGATCTGTAGTTGCACAGTATTCTCACTGACCTAAAGGAAGAAGTTTTAGATTAAAATTTATTGCACTGTTTTATATTATTAAATTTTACAACTTTCAAAACATTTTTTCAATTTTAAGTAAATGTATTGAAAACAATATTAAAATGGGCACAGGATGCAAATTTCCAAATGAAAAGCATCAAATCCGATTTTATTACCTTCCCTATATACAGAGTATAATGTATAAGGAAAGTATTGTGAAGGGGCCTTAAATTCGAATTCGAGTTTTTCGACGGGAGAGCTAGTTTGAAGTATCCCTGCACACGAATCAAAAGTTTTCAGATGATGTCTGTGTGTGTGTCAGGGAGCCTGTGGAGACGATATTTCACGAACGAATGAAGTGATTAGAACAAAATTTGGTACAAAAATTACAATTCGTGAATACTGTAAGTTTATAGAATTAAAACGTAATCGAATGTTCAGAACCCTACTAAATTTTCGAGTGAAATTTTGAAACAATTCTTCAAAAAGTGAATACCTTTCATAAAGTTACGTAATGAGCCATTTCTAATGTAATGTTTCATCAGAAAACGATCAACATAAACTTTAGAACTCTAGCATGAACCCTTCTCGAGATATTGCACATTTTTTTAAATAAATTTACCAAAAAATCACATAAAATAGAAGAAATTATTAGATATTGTGCAATATGTTCACTTTCATATGTAATATCATGCAATAAATTTGGTGACATCATTCTCGTGGATCTAGCTCGTGCCATGCATGCATGGGAAAATATACTTTGGGTAATACTTTTGTAGTTGGACTCCAATAGTCATTTATCTGCTATTAGAATAACTTATCTCTCCGTCCATAACGCTTGGCGAGATTTTGGCGACGAATTTGGCGGAATGTCACAAACTTGGCGACTTTTTTATATTTTGCAAAATTAACAAAAATGTCGCCAAATTGTTAAAATTACGCGACATCAATGAAAATGACGACTAATGGACGAAAATTCAATATCTTAGAAGGAATAATAAGAATCTACGAGTACTATAAGAATAAACTATTTTTCCGTCAGCAACGTTTGGATAACATTATGTTGGCGAACTTTTCAGAATATCTTCAACTCGGTGACTTTTTAAATGCTGTCAAATTGTCGAAAATGCCACTCAATTGATAAAAATTCGCCAAATTGATGAAACTGATGCTGAATCAATGAAATGACGACTGATTGATGAAAGTTCATACTTTGAAAAAACATAAGAATGGGCTACAACCCATTTTTCCTTCCATCCGTAACGCTTGGTTAGAAATTTAGTGGGCCGTCGTCAACTTGGCAACTTTTTTTAATGTTAATACATTCATAAAAATGTCTCAAAATTGATAAAAATGACGCCAAATAAGAAGTAACGTTTCGAAAATTCTGATTTAGGTCATATAAAGGGCATACATTCTAGTATATGAGAATTGCTCTTCTCTTCGTTTGTCTGTAACACTTGATGCAGTTGGCAAACTTGGAGAATAATCTAGCAAAGTATAGCCAACTTAGCGATATGTCACTCAAAATTGGCAAAAATTTCGCCAAAATTGCAAAAAATGACACTAAATTAATAAAAATGACTCCTAGTTGATGAATTAATTATTAAAATATTTTAAAATATGGACTATATCGCTTATTGTAGATGCTATCAATATTGATAATTGTTAATTTAGAGTTGTGTGAAATATAAGGTAATTGCGGAATTTTAAATAGCATTACATGTTGTCATCTGGAAAATTGCCAAATGTGCAATTTAACTTTAAAGACACAGTACCATGGAACTTGTACATTATTTATTGTCTGGATAAGTACATTTTGTCTGGAGGAGTATTGTTTTTCAAAAGGAGTAAATTTATTGCATTATATAAGGAAAGTCATATGTCGCCCACATCATATGTTTAAATTATGGACGATTAATGCGAAATCAATTATCCAATCGTAATGAAACGACATATATGGTACTTGAATTTTGTTATCCCTTTTACACGAAAATTGTAATAGTAAAAAAATATAATTTTGCATTGATGAGTGTAATTGCTTTCATATTTTCAGAATTACGATTTTATTTATTAAAACGAACTACAAAAGAGCGAAACTTCCTTTTTTAAATTGCGACAAATATCAAGTTAACAGCTTTTAAACAGCTAAAGAAAGCTTGTATATTATGATTTAACCGTGCTTCTGTATATTAATTATGTTTTGTGATTTAAATGTATTAATTTGATTCCAGTGCTCTCCTGTATTCTAATTAGTTCAATTTAATATTCGATTTCTAAAAACATATATGCTCTTTAGTATTAGTATTTTCAAATATTGAAATTAATTTTTTTTATTTCTAATTTCATAATTATTTGTTATATTAAGCTTTAATTTGAAATATTTCACAGCTCGCATACTTCATATACGCGAGTGCCTTCAAACCCAACTTTTTTCAGTCATTAAACATGTCGTATCAGATTCAGACACCATATTTAGAATAAATAAAACATAATTATTAAATACCGTTATCAAATACTAAGATAGTAAGATGTAAAATTAAACCGACGTCTTAATATAGCATTATTCTGCAACAAAATCTGGAACAATTAAAAAAATGGTAAGAGATAAAAGTAATTAAGTTTATATAAATTATGTACATATAAAACAAACATTCAACCAATAAATTTAAGCATTAAAATATGTCGTTCAAACTGTTGTATAATTTATTCTGCGTTAAAATTATTTCTTGAAAGTTGATTAAAAAATATCAACCGGTTTAGAAGACTAAAATTAATCTTCATCATCAGGGGATATAAAGACATAATAACCGTACCAGCATAATCCACACATAATAACACTGAAATAACAACCCACAGCTAACAACCACAAATAAAACACTGAAATAAAAATCTTGAGTCTTTGATGTGGGTGTGCCTAATGCTTAAAACCTCATAAATGTGACCTATGCATTTTTTTATCAGTATCGAATTTTGCTATCCTCAAGAAAGAGCATGAAACAAGTTATATCTTTTTAACAGAGAGTTACGTAAATAAGAGAAATTGTTTAATTGGTCATTCACCATCACAAGTAGGCCTTGGTTTTGCCGTCATTGCTACTCGTTGGCAGCTTGAAGAGTGGATGAGATGCACAGTCAGCACACAACTTCTTAAACCATGGATTATTTATGTATCACCCTAATAGGAGACAATTCACTATATCCCTGAACGCTTGAAGTTTATTAACGATGGGCAGGGATAAAAACACCCCAATCCTTTCTCAATTCGAAATTACAACACTTTAAACAGAAAAATTGCAAATCCTTTCTTACTTACAGTCTATCTCATCGCTCGCAATGTACTGACGAGTGATAATTTCCGCAAAACCAATGCCCACGGGTGGTGATGGATAATTAGTAACTCTATTTCTTTCTTTCATGCAACGCCCTATCATAGGGTAGAAATCGCTGCACTATTTCTGATCACTTAGAATTTTATTCACAATTGAAGGTCTAAATGCCCTCCAATATTTACTGGATTCAAAATGACAATACATCTACCAGAAAAATTCTAAAATATATGCTTTAATGAGTTCTGGGCTTATTGAAAATACCATCATCTTAAGCTGGCAATCGGCAATGATGGCAAAACCTTATTACATGAGTTCTGATGCATGCTCAGTTGATCGCTTTCTTCTTGAAAAAAGATGATGCATTTTGCCTCTGAAATTTGTTGATATCTATAATCAGCTTTTTATGTTGTTATTAACGAAGTTTTCTTTAATCATTTTTCAGAATTGTTCATCCAATTTGTTGACAAATGGGGTCCAAAATCCATGGCAAATGGGGTGATAATGAAGCATCCGTCGGACAAAAACCCTCAGCCGCACCATGGTAGAGGTTTAACTTTGTCTACTACAACGTTTCTCAAAATATGCTCCAGGGAACCATAGGGATTCCGCGACAGTTTTCTAGGACTTCCGTAGCACGATAATTTAGAAGATTTTTTTTTAATTTAAAAACCTTGGATGCATAATTTGAACCACGATGGACATTTCCTCATTTTGGGATTTTGTTGCGATTTGTGGCCAATTGAGATTTGATGCCAAATGATTCAAAATGAGATTTACTGCCCAAACTGTTGGAAAATCACTGGCCGAATACCATCCAATTTAGATGGGAACTCAGTGGGGGTGGCAGCTACAGAGATCGCACCCTCCTTCCTCTGCTCATCACCTCTCGAAAGGACTTTCAGACCTATATAATCACCGCGACGATACTCCATGTAGACACAGGAATAATACGACATAATCGAACAACGTGCCTTAAGTGCTGAGCTATCCCTATAGATTTAATCATATGTAATTTTATTATTTCCGTGTTTTGCGGTTAATTCAACATATATTTTATCATACTACAATTTGCATTCTCTCGTCGGCAAATTACCCCGAAATATGCATCTTACGCTTTTCATTGCATCCATGTTGAAAACACCAACATAAATTTGACATCTATCTCATTTTAGCCGAATTTGCATTTAATTAACGGGGTTCTTTAACCAGAAACCTCGAACAAACTGAACCTACCACTCATGTTTGTAATATAATTACTTCCATATTAATTATCGCGAAAACACTTGAACCCATGCTTCCCGGAGTTGAGTTCTAAATTCTGTACGCTCCCAAGCCCCAAGTTCAAAGGATTGTGAAAATAGCTTAAGTTGCCTCCATGGGTTCAGCCAATACACGCCAATTAACAAAGTATTCAACAAAGTTTGCAGCTTCTTTCAAATTCTGCTGACGATGGAATTGGATCGTAAGCTTTTGTTTCAATTCTTTGGTAGAAGCACTTGTCGACAAGAGTTTGGCGTCAATATTATAGGTATTTAGAAATTAATCTAGTAATTCTATTCTGAAAGATTTGTATATATTGCCTGAATTTTAAAATATGGATTAAACGACATTTAATGGATAACTTTTAATACTCACAAATTATTAGTGAAATTTTATTGGGAATTAGTGACGGGCATATCGCTACAGTTATGGGGTGTTGAGCCATGGTGGTGGGTTAATAGTTTGGGTCGCCAAGCTATTTATCTGGGATGCGCTATGACATCATTGTTTTTAAAATGGCATAAATTACATCCAGCGGTATAGTCATTAACATGTTATTATCAACTGGACTGGGGTGGTATTCTAAGCGATGTGGTTATATACGTTTTTGATAGGCTATTGTTGGTGTTCAGTTTCCAGAGATACGTAGAATAGTTAAAGACACACTGACGAACGTGGTTTATTTGGACCTTATTTGGCGCTTTCGTCAAAATATAAAAATAAGCCTTCTCCAGAATATTCCAACACTTACAACAACGTTTATGATGTATAAAGGTGCTCAAAATTAAACCCTGTTAATATTTTCTTACTTGATACAAGAAAATGTCTATCTGTGTGTGTGTGTGTGTGTGTGTGTGTCTGTGTGGTTGTGGGCATGTGCGATATATGGCCCGAAATCTGATCATGGTATGGCCATGAAATTTGCTACACAGGTACATCAGGACCCGGGAAGGTGCATCTCGACGTTCCTTTTTTTTAACACTTTACAACAAAGTTGAAAAGTGTTTATGACTTTGTTCATTCTGTCTGTCTGTCTGTCTGTCTGTCCGTTAGCACGATAACTGCCGTAAAAATGACTTAATCAAAATGAAATTTTAGTATGTTGTTCAGACGGTCTATAGGACCTATGGGAATATAAATGAATAATATCACCCAATTAGTTTTGGATTGAACCCGGGTTGAAAAAATGGAATACATTGAGCCCTATGGAACCTAATTTTTCAAGTATTTTTTAAGCGGATTTAAAATTCACAAATTGCTTCGAAAATTTTAGGCAATATTCAAATGGTTCCGTAAAATATATAAAAAAAATTCAGCGAAATATATTCAGTAGTTTTTTAAATAAAAATTAAAATCATAATAACACCTCTTATATGAAGCGATCACGTGTCCATGATATGAAACGATCACATGACCCACTTCAAAATGATATATGGCATCCATCTTGTGTCAAAATCGTGATTTTTAAAGTTCTTTTTAATTCATATTGAGTGTTGTATCCGTCCTAAAACTACTTTATTTTTGCCTAAATTCTGTGCATCTACATACGAAAACAACGCAATGACAATATATTCCAGTTTAAATGCTCATCTAAATTTGATTATTTCTACTATTAAACCTATTTTTCACCTATGTAAAATGTAAACAACAAAATATGTAGAATGAGTTGTATTAGAATCGCTGTAATTCTTTAACACAAAATCAAATAGTCCATGGAGTCTGCTTAGCTGATATGAATGAAATATTCATTGATTTTAGAAAGAGAAGGACGATATTTTTCTATGAAGTTTAACGAATAGAGCTTACTTACTTGTAGCTCAATGGTCTTAATTTTTAAATAAAATAAATTATTATAGTATTGTGATGAAAGACATGAATGGGGGAATTATTTATGAATGAAATGTTGCTTTTATAGAGAGAGCCAGGCGTGTTATTTTTTTATGACGTCATTTGAATGAATTTCAGTTGTTTTCGATGAAGTTTTCAAATATAATAAATTATCGTAGTATTATGATAATTCTAAAATTATTACCAAGGAATGTATTACATTTTAGAGATGTTTAAACCAGGCAATTTATACTTTAATGCCGTCATTTGAATGAAGTTAATTTTTTTCGATGAAGGTTTAAGGTTTCAAATATAATAAATCAATGTAGTATTGTGATAATTTTTAAAATATTACCGAGGAATATATTGCATTTTCGACTTTTTTAAATAAAATTGCATTGAAGTTGGAAAGTGTTTCATAATCAATGCTTTAAGCATGATTGATCTTTCTTGTTTAATTTTGCGTTAGTTATTTAGTTATTTTATTTTTTACACCGATTAACAACCATTGGTACGATATTCACACAAATTGGATCTATAGTGGCCGATAATATTATCACAGAGCTTCCATCTTGACGTCATTGGAAAGGACATTATTGGGATTTTATTTTTCAAACAAACTTTGAACGGAATCTTTAAAATAGGTCCATACGATGTGAAAGCAATCCATACGATAAATAGTCGATTTTTTTGTAAATTTGAAAGTTATATAATTTTCGTACGATCAAATTTTCCCGCTTTTTAAATTGCGTTATGCAAAAATTGACGTGCAATTTAATGTTTATAATTTAACACCAACTACTTTAAATATCACACACTCCTTCGATATAGAGGATAAATTCTTAAAGCCATTCGTTCCATAATTATAAATATTTTAACCCAACGAACTGTTGATGATTCGCGATTTCACCCAGGCAGATTTTTCCATCCTTTCAGAGATTGCCCAAACTCTTAAAGCTACAGATGCCTTCTCTACTCTCCTGCTCGGAATCGGACATATTTTAAATCTAAGAAGGAAATAATTTGTAAAGGGGGGGGGAGGGTATTTCGGCGTTTCTGTGGAATGTGTGCTCGCGAAACAGGGACTAATATTTTTTTTATCTTTTTTTAAGATTGAATGTATCGATGCTCTGGTATACACGAATTGTATGCATTTTGTTTTACACTGATGACTTCAATTTATCCCTGCTTTAATTTCCGGGCAACGCCTGTTACATTTTCCATCTGCAATAAAAGTACATCGTTATTATTAGCTTAACATCCTAAAACGTCGATTAAAAATACATGTTAGATAACACCATAAAACGTTGATTAAAAACTAGTTTGGAAACAAACTCCTTCTGCAGGATAGATAGAAATACTAACCGCACCAGCAAAAACTGCACCTAACAATCCTGAATTAATATCATCAAGCAACTAACAGCCAAAATTAACCACTCTGAAGTATGAATCTTATTATATTACCTCATGTTAAAAACACTAACATAAATGTGACTCATGTATTCTATTTTTAACATATAGGATGTTTTCTATCCTGCTTTTAGCTCGCAAAATTCAGTAACACTTAAAGTAAACATATTTTGTCATTATTATCAATAATTTGCATTGCATTATTTCCGATATTTACAGTCAAATTGAAATTTATTTTGTCATACTACAATTAATGTCATTCCCATAACTAACAAAACTGAAGTATTAATCTTCTTATATTATCTCATGCTGAAAACACTAACATAAATTTGACTCATATCTTCTATTTGTAACATACAGGGTTTTTTCTATCCTGCGTTTTGTTCACGAAACTCATTGATATTTAAAATGAACATCTTTTATTAGTATTAACAAAAATTTACATTGCGTTATTTCCAATATTTACAGTCAAATGGGAATATATTTTGTCATACTATAATTCATATTATTCCCACAGCTAACAACCCTGAAATATACATCCATCGCTTTTCATTGTCACCCTGCTGTAAACACCAACATAAATTTGACATGCGTCTCATTTTACCAGAATTCGCTTTTAATTAACGGGGTTCTTTAACCAGAAACCTCGAACAAACTGAACCTATCACCATGTTTGTAATATAATTACTTCCACACTAATTATCGTGAAAACACTTGAACACATGCATCCTGGAGTTCTGTTCTAAATTATATACGCTGAGAAGCCTCAAGTTCAAACGATCGTAAAAATAGCTTAAGAGGTCTGTCTCTGTGGATTCAGCCAATACACGTCAATTAACAAGATATTCAACAAAGTTCGCATATCCTTTCAAAATTTGCTGGTGACGGAATTGGATCGCAGGCTTTTGTTTCAAATCTCCAATCGAAGTACTTGTTGACATAAGAGTTTGGCATAAATATTATAGAGTTTTAGAACTTATTTGAGTGCTTTTGTTTTGAAAGATTTGCGTAGTTTGTGTGGATTTTAAAATAATGATTAAACAGCGATTTTTAATTGATAACTTGTAACTCTGTCTTATTATTGATTTTACTTTAGTAAGAATTTGTAATTGGCTTACCGATAAAGCTATATTGATATTTTGATGAACAGTGGTGTATTAACAGTTGTGGGGTCCCTCACGCGGATTGTTAATTTAGTCGTCAATGCAAGCAGTAGTAGGCCATAGTACACGGTAGGAGGAAGTGATGTTTGAGGCATGTGGTATACGACGTCAGCAAGTAGGCGTGGACACATCAAGGTTCCTAAATATACAGGCTGGCGCAGCAATAGCCATCGCTTGGCTCCTAGTTGAAGCGATCGCTGTACAGTGCAAAGAAATGGTTTGATTCTCGTCCATTTCTTAGGAAAATCTAGAAAATCAGACATGACTTCTTTTGTGCAATTTTCGAGACTACTTTTGTGCAATTTTTTGAAAGCAGAAGCACCTATTTTACAGCTAAATAGCGTTTCAAATATCATCTATATAACATGCTCCGCCATTGAAATAGCACAGGCAGACGATAACTGACTAGACCGGTAAGTGTCAAAATGACGTTTGCGTCAGCCTGTATAATTAGGAACTTTAGGACCCGTGCAACTTAATATAACTCCAAAGGTTCTTGGTTCTAAGACATGAACTCCGTTAAATTGTAGTTTCCTGTGATGACAAACGACCACCTAATGACGTCATAAGTTACGCTCCCTTCTGACTGCACTTTCACCGTTTATCGCAGCCTGCTACTGACGTCATTGTTTAAAAATAAAATAATATAGAAGCATTCAGTGGTAACGTCATAAATAGTTATCACTAATTTACTAGTAATTAAGCAGACAAGGACAACGGCAGGGAAATTAAAACGATTTGAGAAATAAATTGCAATTTAAAAAAAACAAAAACGTTTCACTTTGTTTAACAGTATAAAACCGTTTTATTAAATGATCTTCTTTATTTTAGAATAGAGAGAAGCAAGAGAGGCAAATTAAAAAAATATGAATAAAAGTCAGATTATATCAGCTGAACGTGTGGAAATCGAAGGAAAGGAAAAATTAGATATTATCATGCGATACTTCAGAGAAATAGGGTGTAATTGATAAACCATTAACAAGATTGCTAGAATTTTCATTGATATAAAATATTTCAAAGAAATCGAAATCGAAAATTGAACTTATGAATAATGACAGCAGAAGAAAAATTAAACCGTTGACTCGTCATCCAGTAACAAGATATTTTAATTTCATTTTTTTGACAGAATTTACATATTCTTTCAAGTTGTACTTATATTAGGAACAAAGTAAAAATAAATTCTCCAAAAAAGCCCGAGGTAAAGCCATGAGAATAGTGACAATGCACTTGCAGCTGGAAACATTATTATAATATTGGCACGTTTGTAAAAAGAATGAAAATTATGTTCTTTCATAATTTTTATGGATTTAATTTATATTCTGCATACTAATATTTTGCAATATCTTAAGAAGAGTGCCTGCTAGCATCTTATGACATGTAAATATTGCATAAAAATAAGAGAAGCAGGTAGAAACAGAAGCATATTTATAATTAATGCAAAGGAAAAAATGCAAACCTAGTGGAATCACTATTCTATGCGAAGAAATAATTGTAACTAAATATTCTAAATAAAGAACTTTTTTTTCACACAAATTCTGCAATTGAAACTTTCTTTAAAAAAGTTGAGCAATAATATACAAAATCCCTAAACAAACGTTTATGACTTATTATTAGCGCATTTTATTTCACCGCTGAAGAACAAAGTTTAGTTGCTTTTTTAATGTCACTCAATTTTTAAACAGCGTAAAAGAATATTAACAGCTTGCGAGTTTAGTAAGTGTGGCTCAGTATGGAATTCCCTTGAAATATATTGCAATACTTTTTTTCCATCTATTATTTCATAATCTTCTGTAGGGATGACTTTTTATGCGTTTGGAAATCATTATTTGGTATTTCTTTTTCCTGAAAAACCAAACAAAAAGGCTTCAAACTTTCGCGAAAAGCATCTTTTTGAAAAGTATTAAAAATGAACTCATATTTTTTCGTTTAAGCTTTTTTATTTATTTATTTATTTTGAGATGATTTGAAACATACTGAGCAAAGAGTGAGTTAACGAGCTTTAAACTATACTCATAAGGGAAATTCTATTGACTTGATACTTTGAGTTTTAGTTTAGTTCTTATTTTATCAGACTATTGTGTAACATCCATAATATTTTCTTGATTTTTTTTTAATTTGAAATTTTGTTAGATAAACAAGTTTTAAGGCTTGTTCTACCCAGTTTGAATACTTTTGGACATATTTGTATGTGTGCATGTATGTGCATGTGTGTATGCATATGCATGTAAGTGTGGTATGAGTAATATAACTCGCAATTGATTGGCCCTATTGCTCTGAAATTTATTTGTACCAAAAAATTAGAACTAGATGGAGTTTTTTGTAATTACCTTGCTTAGGGTTAAAATTATTAGAATTTCGTTTCTTACTGCTGTCAATCTTTTTTTATTGGCTTAGCTTAGTGAAGTGAAAAGACTTGCTTGTCCCTGGGCCGCATTGTAATTAATTGTGTTTGTATTTTTAGTTCATATATATTATGTTTTTTGTCTGCTGTTGTGCTTGTCAACAACGTAGTGCTTATTGCATTAATAAATAAGATTTGATCTGATTGTTTTATTTGGGAATCATTGTATAATGCCAGAACAATGACATTAGTATTATAAAGCGTAAATTGGTAATTTAAATTAATATAGATGTTAATGGTATAAAAATAGTTTCTATTAACACAGATAAGCCAAGTGCGTCTATCGGTGTCACTAAATTGTTGAAAATGAAAACATTCAAAGAGATAGAAGATCTTTAAAGAATTTGGATACAAAATTTGGATTGGATAAATCTAATTTTTATCCTAATGCTGATTCTGGTGGGAGTGAAACTAAAGGCTATAGATTATGAATGTATGCGAAATTCGAGTGAATACATACATTAGCGATATTTTTGCCTTTGAAACCAGGTTATTTTATAAAATTGACAGATAACATTTATTATTTGCATGCACAAATCCTAGAATGGGAACGACTTCTTCTATGTGCGATCTACAATGACGATAAGATCAGCAATTTAATCTTTGTAATTTTAGTTTAACATTCTAAAAACTTAAAGCGGATCATGTAGTACGACTGACTTATAGGGCCACACATTATTAAGCTTGTTTACTACATTTATCGACAATTCATGGCTGAAACTGCTAAAAAGATCGAAATGTATCGTCAGAGTCTGATTACTGCACTTCGGTCCCTAACATGTTCCTAACGATCCTTAACGTATAAGCAGAACATCATCTGTTGATACATCGGGTTTGAAGTGAAATTTCACATGTGTGGTTAAAGATTAGAATCCGATATATTAATGTTGTTCCATCTAAAAATCTGACAGAAAATTTTTTTATTGGTCTCTCAACGCAGATAACAACATATATGGTCAAGTTTCGATCTTTTTTTACGCTGGTCAGATTTGGGATGGCAAACACATTCTGTGGTACACATTTTAAATGTAACTTGAAATTGAACTTTTAGATTAATTATCATTAACATAAAATATCTTAATATGGCCGTAAATTCTTGTATTAGTGAACTTATTATTAAATTGCACATTGCTTTATTGTGCCGCTATAAACCCTCCAATTATTTACTTTTGCGTGAGTCCTGTAAAGAAATTATTAATTATTATAATACTCATTGACAGCACCATTTTAACATTAACAATAACATATTTATTAAAAACATAAAATTCTTATTAATTTTAATTATGGTAATTACATGCTTATTAATCATTTAGGAAGATAGCATGTGAGACCCTTAATCATATGCCTAACGTATTTGATAACCTGCGAATGTTTGAGGGACACAAACCTTCAATTTCGGCCTTTATGGTTGTTATGTCATATTGTCGCACAAGCATATATCTTTCTTTGAGAATATTTGCCGTTGCACACATCTACTCAAGTCATGATCCAAGTTATCTGCACATGTCTACCCTTGCACGAATATTAGCAAAAGTTTCCAACGAGTCATTATTAAGTCATATTTAGTATATGTCTCCTCGTTCTTAAGTCATCACACAGTTTCTTTTTTCTTTTCGTTCTTTTTTTGATCACAGATTGTGGTTCCCTGTCTCGGGGGTGTCATTTCCCCCTTGTTTTCATTTGTAGCGTTCAGTGTGATGCAACAAGCTCCTTTTCCCATTGGTTACTTATTTAACCAATGGAACCATTCCACTTCCTCGTAAGGGCCAGCTCGGGCCCCTCTGTCATGGCGCCCCTAAATTTATGATTTTTTGACCTTTGAGTTCACGTTTCGTAAAACTCGGCGCCATCCAGACTAGCAGTATTATTTGCCGTTTTAACATAATAAATTAAAGGCATAAAGCTGTCTCATTTCTGATCTCACACTTTGGTGATGACACATTCCACGACAGCAAGAAAAACAGGACTCTGCCACAGGTTTACTTACTTCTATGGAGACCAAATTCCTTTCAACTACTCAACCAACTTCGCTGCAGACTGCGTGGTAGGAATATCGTTCCATTTACATGTAATATGTGTGGCAATAAATATAAGAGGTTAATACATGTTATAGGATAAATAGGAAAAGTATACATCTATTAAAGTCCGACAGTCCAGATTTTGAACCCATTATTTTCACTTTGCTCATGTAATAGTCAGCGTAGTAAGCCATCAGAAAGGGGCATTTCTCCAAAGTTAGAAATCAAGCTCGAGGTGAAGCGACTATCATGTGTTGACTAGTTTCACTCGTTTTAGGTATCTTCAGAACTCAGAGTTTTGCATGTCAGTTTCAGTTCTGGTAGCGTGATTCCTGCACGTGTACTTTATAGTGCAGTAGAAGTAAATATAGTGGATGGTTGTTTAAAATATTCAAGGCCTATATAAAAGCAAATTGTCCAGTTGCTACAGATGGTACACTAATAGGTGGCGCCACGGGGGGTGTTAGGGACGCTTCAGTGCCCCCATTACAAAATTGCTCAAACACTCCTTTTTAGTTAACAACTGCTCCTTATTCTAACAATCTTCAGTTTCTCTCTCTCTCTCTTTTTAAAGTCGTTATTTTATTTATTTTTTTACGGATTTATAAGTCTAAGATTAGAAATTTTTAGGGCTTCTGTCTAGATCCAGTCTCAAATGACTGCAAATGAGCAAGGCTTCAAAACAGTAATCAGACTGAGGTGAACTCGCGCCAATCTCAGAAGAAAACAGAGATGGTTAGTTCCTTATCAAGTTTGGCAGAACATTTTCAATATTCAATTGGCGTCTGTGCTAGCGCGTTCATAGTTTTCAAATTTCTTTTTATTTAGTATCTTTAACGAATTAAGACCATGGCTATATCATGCAGAAATCGGTGGACAAAGAAATATTTTAAAAAAAGAAACATCAGTTATTTTTATACTTTAAAACAATGAGAGAAGTACATATTTGCATATTTTATATAATATCTAGTGTATATTAAAATTTTAAGGATTTGACTAGACATTTATGTAAATTTATATTATTCCATCGGTTTTATAAAGAATTCTTCGTGTCAAAGATGTAAATAAACTTTTCTAAATTAAAATAACAAATGTGTGAAATCTGTACTAACTTCCAATTACGGAAAATTAAAAGAAAAATAAATATACCGGATTGTTAATTAAATCAATCATGTTTTAAGCATGTTTCCCTATGTTCCCAAACTGTTACATCTCTTTATAATTATCACGTTAATTTAATGGTATTAAACACTACCAAGATAATAGCATGACATCATTTAAAATTTCAACATGTAATTTAAGATACTCCGTATTGCTATCTATAATTTGTTTAATTATGGATCACTATTTCTCAAAAGTGTTCCACATGTTTCTAACTACCACGTTAATTTAATTGCATAAAACATTACCAAATTATTAACACGGTATTATTTTATATTTTAAACATGCAAGTTAAGGTACTCTATAAGTCTACATAATACATGTATCTATAAGATACAAAATATATGAAAATAAAACGTACTTACGGCATTCCACAAATATGTAACAAAATACTTTAAACTTTTTTTCCGATGTAAAAGTTGCATTCTTTACGCAGTATACTGATTGCTACATATTTAACATGAAGAAGTAAAAAATGCAACAAATGCTGCTATCCCATTCCTTTTAAAAGAAGCTGCGCAGTATGATGTAAAATGCTTCAACAAGAAATTTATGGGTTTCTTAGCCATTTTTATTTTGCCTCTCCGAACTCGGATAAATTGTACTTTTTTATGAGGTTCATGCTGTTCTTTACTTTTATGAGGAATAAAATATTATTGGCAGCTAGCGAATCTGGCTAGTCCGTTTGGTTACAGAAATTTATTGATATATTAGAATTTATTACTTGATTTCATATAATTTTTTAGATATAGATGTTTGAAATAATTATTTGGTTTTGCGTTTAGACGTTGAAGAATAGAAAATGAATCAAACTTTAATGAAAATCATTGATTTCAGATTCATATTTCTTTTTCATATTTTGTTTTATTACACAATTCATGGTATACCAAAAATATACAGAACAAATATGGATAAAATATAACGACTTAATTAAGAAATTAGATAACTTTTTACATTATTATAGCATAAAATGATGATCTAATAATGTAAAGAGCTGATGATCTTGCCAAATCGTATAATGAGTTTTTTTTTTCTTCATCAGAAGGAGCAATAAAGATTCCAGCCTCATGAATTTACATATTTTCACTCGAAATATTTTCTTAAATATAAAAAATACAAGCTAAAAAATATTCAGTGGGAAATTTAGTTTCTAAATAAATAATTCGTTTATATGGAGCTCTTATAACTTTTGAGGAATCGTTCATTGAAGAAGATAGAAAAATTTTCCTTTTCAACACTTTACAACAAAGTTGAAAAGTGTTTATGACTTTGTTCATTCTGTCTGTCTGTCCGTCCGTTGGCACGATAACTGCCGTAAAAATGACTTTATAAAAATGAAATTTTAGTATGTTGTTCAGACGGTCTGTGGGACCTATGGGAATATAAATAAATAATTCACCCAATTAGTTTTTTATTGAACCCGGGTTGAAAAAATGAAATACATTGAACCCTATAAAACCTAATTTTTCAAACATTTTTTAAACAAATTTAAAATTCACAAATTGCTTCGAAATTTTTTGGGAAATATTCACATTATCTCATAAAATATATAAAAAAAATTTCAGTAAAATAAATATTAAGTAGATTTTTAATTAAAAATAATTTAATATAGGGAAAAACAAATTCAATTAAATTCTGACTTTTGGTATATCCTCCAGAAGGAAAAAAGAGATATATTATATAATAAATATATTTCCAAGAGTTTAATCATTTTGTATATAAGAGAGGCTACACATTTTAAAATAAATTTGGTAGATAAAATTTTTTTAATTTTTTTTTTAATTTTATATAACTCTTCATGATATACTTATTTGATGGCATTTTTGATGCACTTTTCTACATACCCTAGAGAGTTAAAATTTGGTACACAGCTTAAATTTGTAGAATATTTTATTTTACAAAAATTTGGTGGATCTTTAAATATAGATCATACATTTTTTTGAAATGGCCTGCAAATAATCCCCGTTCACTTCTATAAATCATTGTTGTAATATTGTTAAAAATTCTGATGTGGGCAGCACATGTCTTTCCCTGCAGACTCATATTCACGTTATCTTTATTTCTTCAATAATAATTTGAGTTTATCTGCACAAAATAACAGCCATAAGTATTTTAAATGGCATTGAATTTGCACGTTAAACTTAAATTTGGTTCTCATTTGATAGATGGACTTATTGTCAAAGTTGGAGTAGCGAAAACGCAAAAAAAAAACTAAAATATCTAAAGAACGGCTAGTCCTAGAGTAATGGGGTTAGTCTTATTCTTTTTGTTGTCAAAAATATCGTATAAAATAGGAATTTAATTGATATAATTGAGTACACGTAGTCTTTTATTTTTATATTTAACGATTTTTGCGGGCCATTTCACAAAAATAGTCCGTTCCTTTTTCCCGAATCGTACTAGAATAACCTACAAATGATTTATATACCAAATTTTGTTAAATTTGGTATATGAATAACTTGTAGGTTATTGAAATTTTATACACCAAATTTTGTTAAATTTGTTCCTTAATTTTTAGCTAGAGTGGATAAAGGCAATTTCTGCCAGCCATTTCGCCGATTCTTTTATTAAGTCCGATTATTTTATTACGAATCGTACTATAATCTAATGAACATCAGGATTTCCCACAAAAAATATACCTACCAAATTTTATGAAATTCGGTCCATTAGTTTTTCAATAGAGTGGATGTAATATCCTCACAGACACACAGAAACATAAACAGATACACCCTTACACACACAGACGTCTTCCTAAAAATAGTTTTTTCGTGTTCTAGAAGTCCCAAAACGTGTAGATCCTTCGAAAATTCGAGTTCCGATCTTCGGTACGATTCCAATACTTTGAATACATACACACACATACATATATTTTTTGTGTATCTGTGTATTATCTGTGTATCTAAATTTCGTGCCTATGCAATTACAATAGTTGTGATTTTAAATGATCCCTAAACGTATATTATTTCTTCAACGAAGCCTAATTTTAGCTTATGCAGAAGGCAAATATCTCAAGCGATTTTAAGGTGAGTTACATAAGAATTGCTGAATTTTTTTAACACAAAATTATTTAGCTCAAGAGTCTGGAATAAAAGTTAGATGAGTGAAATATCCATTGATTTTGCATAGAGAATCAGATAATTTATATTTCGATACAGTTTTAAATATTTACGTATAATAAATTACTGTAGGACTGTGATAATGTAAAAAATCTGATGTGGGCAACACATGACTTTCCTTATATAATGTAATGAATTTACTACTTTTACAGTAAAAAATAGGTTTTTCTTATAGTAGATACTAATATTCTTTCCAAGATATTGAATTTTCGACAATTAGTCGTCATTTTCATTGATTTAGCATCATTTTTATCCATTTGGCGAGATTTTCATTAATTTGGCAACATTTCAAAGAAGTCGCCAAATTGGCGACATTGCGCCAAATACGTCGCCAAAATCTCGCCAAGCGTTAAGCACTAAGAAAAAAATTATTCTTACAGCAGATAAATGACTATTGGCGTTCAAATACAAAAGTATTATTCAAAGTATATTTTTTCATGAATGGAACGAGCTAGATCCACGAGAATGATGTCACTCAAATTATCGCATGGTATTACATATGAAAAGTGAACATGTTTCTCAATAGGAATTTTTTTTTTATGTGACTTTTTCATAATTTTTTTGAAAAATGCACAATATCTCGACAACGGTTCATGTTAGCGTTCTAAAATTTATGCCAATCGTTTTCTAATGAAAAATTACATAAGAAATGTCTATTTGCGTAACTTTATTAGCGGTTTTGATTTTTTGATGATTTTTTCAAAATTTCATTCGAAAATTTAGGGGAGTTCTGAACATTCGATTACGTATAAAAACAATAGGCTTCCAGTGTTTACGGATTGTGATTTTTGTACCAAATTTGGTTCGAATCGGTCCAGTCGTTCGTCAGTTATCGTCTCCACAGTGTCACTGACACACATACATACATACACACACACACATACTTTCACACACACACACACACACACACACATACACACACACAGACATCACTTCAAAAATGTTTGATTCGTGATCAGGGATGCTTGAAACGTGCTCTCCCGTCGAAAACTCGAATTAGAATTTTCGACCCCGTCATAATACTTTCCTTATACATTATGTATATAAGGAAAGTAATATATCACCACTGAATGTATCACATTTTAGAAATTTTTATATGAAATTGCATTTCAGTTGGAGAGTGTTTCGTAATCAATGCTTATGCATGATTGATCTTTCTTGTTCTTAAGTTGGAATGCTTACAACAATGCAAATTAAAACCCCTAACTATGAACACTAGGAACTCATTTGTAGCCATTTGTAGGTTCTACAAGGATATATAATTGGATTTCGTATCGAGTTCTTAGCAGGGGTCTGTAAATATTTTCTTTTAACGTTTCTGGATTTGTAAAGTTTGTGTCCCGAAAATCAAGAATTTCGATACTTGCAAAATTATATTTTATTCTCCTAAATATTGCGACTTCTCTACTATAATAGTGTGCTGAATTAACTATAGTGTACATTATTTTTATACCTCATACCGTGGAGTTAGAAAGAAGGAGATAAAACTCCTATGGATGAAAAGCTTTAGTGCCATAATGCTTTCAGAAATATATCTAGGTGTATCTAGTGTTATTAAAGTAGGTGTTATAGTTAGTTGACACAACAGAAAGACGAAGTATGTAGTATATGTATTTCTGATTATTTTTAAATTAAGAGTTCCCTAATTATGAGTATAATTAACCAGTATTTTTTCTTAGTTGTGAAATAGAGTACAGAATATATAAAGATAGAAATAAATTGAATTGTAAAATAATTTTGAATACATAGGAATATCTCTAATGTTTCAGTTCTGCTTTGTATTTCACTAATAATTTATTTTTACAAAATTACTAGTTTAAATAAATATTTTAGGGCCCTCGCCATAGAAATGCATACAATGCAGGGCTACTTATTTTACCCCAGCGCCACCTGAATTATTGTCTCAAATGATGTTGGCGATTTCTTAATATGATGTTTTGCCAAATTACTTTTACCTCCATGCCTCATATATTATCTGATAATTTAAAATTTCGCACATTTTCGCATAACAGAATATTATAATAAAATGTATTGTGAAATGTGAAATATAATATATATAGGAAATTTTCATACAGCCAATTAGTAGGGAATAATATAATCAATAATTGGAGTAAGGTCAATTATTCGATATATCAGTAAACATTAAAGTTTTTAAAGACATTTTACTTTTAACTATTATATTTTTATATTTTTACTCAAAATAGCAAAATATGAACGGGATATATATCCTTTTATTGATTTTTAATGTAAATATCTATGTCCGATGTGCAGCTCTAAATTATACTAATAAATATTTATAAAAATACAGAGTATCTAAAGAGGAAAACATTTATCCCATTTCGCAATTTTTTAAAGAGAAATTCAAACATTTGTCTCCAAAAAATAAACATCATTTCTTGCGTAGTAAAATATCAGCAAAATATTTAAAAATAAAGCAAAAATTGACACATATGCTACACTCATATCTTTTTAAAAGAAGTTGCACATTATTTTTTATTCAAATTGTGAAAAAGACGAATATATGACTTCCTTTAGAAAAGCTTTTATTTCATCACTGAACTCCGAAAAAATACTTTTTTCTTAATGTTTTTTTTTATTTTATGTGATATAAAGAAGTATTGGTAGCTTATGAACTCAGTAAATGCGTCTGGATATGAAACTTTCGTAAAATATACTGTATTTTTTTAAATAGTATTTTAACATATTTTTCTGGAAATATGGTATTTTCAGATTCTTGAAATTATTTCTGGCACTTATTGGCTTACCAAGCATAAAATGCTTTAAAAATTATGATAAAGCTGTATTTGTATATAAAATAATCGTTCGAAAACTGTTGCTATAATAGCACGGAAACGCAAAACTTGGTAAAATACAGCATATACACAAAAGTTAATTGATACATTGTTGGAAATGCATGAAGCGTCTGACGCAAGCAGGGTCGTATCTTCAGTATTCTTGATTTTAATACCTACGTCTTTGCCATTATCTCTATTTCCGAAGTGTGCATGGGACCGCCCCCAGGTGGGCGGGGCGAAAGTTAACTGGTGTCTAAGGCAAACAATAAAGAAGCTCGATGTCACTTTCTCAGGTAAAGTCGACAATTGGTGATAGCACAAGTAGCTAGCTGGCAGTAGGAGAAAAGAGGACTGCTAGGGCCGCTTGAATAAATGAAAGGTTGAAAACCAAACGACTGGCAGGAATCTATGAAAACACAAAACTACAGAAGGAAAAAAGATGAAAATAGGGCAGTAAGAGAGCGAGCGGATACAGAACTAAAAGAAACAATGGAATAGTGAAAAAATCACCCTTTTCCATTTCTTTCCAAGGTGTTGGCATCCCCTTTTCTCCTACCTTTAGTAACGTGCTATCGTCAGTTTCCGAACTGATTTAGGTAAGGTCGTCAACGAGATCGCAATTCATGTCTGTCATAATGAAGAAGGCTGTTTTTGTCTTTGAAAGTGGTTGAATAGTTAATTTTTATATATATGCTGTTCCGAAATTTTACTTTATCGTATATTTTTGAAGTATAGAAATGTATGTATTAAATTTGTATTATTTATATTTATTATTTTTTAGAGAAGGGCCAAAGCACAGGACGAAAGCTAATGATGTATTGCAAAGACTTTTTAGTCATTTTCATGTTAATTATTTCTTTTTGTGTTACAATTTTTTGAAAGCTTTTAACCTTTGGAGATATTGGCGTCCATGGACGCCAGTACCTGCAAAGAGGGATCGAACTGTTTGGAATAGGGTATGTCAGATACCTGTCTTTTTGGGAGGTTCTTCGTTTGGGACTGACTCTGTCCCACCCGTAAGCAAAAGAGAAAATTTTCGATATTTACTTATTCAGTAACACAATGCATGAAATATAGCAAATCTGAAGAATAAAAACTGAACAGATTTTGACAGATTGCTATGAAGTTGCAATCGAACAAATATCTGGTTCTCTAGTTAAGTATCTTTAGAATGCGGTGACCCCGTGTTGCAGAATTTATTCCTGGAACATCATGATAGCATAATAATTCAAATAATTTTGATTTAGGGCAAATTTGAAAGCTCTTTTAGTTTTGAGATAATAACACGAAGTTAAATTTTGTTATATATTGTGTATATGTTGCAACATATTTAAGGAGTTTAAGGTAGATTTATATATTTCTGCTACTTTAGCAAAATCAAACTAAAACATATGATAAACACCAGTAATTTCTCTTTGGGAAATTTATCTGTTTATATGATCAAATAAATGTTATATCCCTAAACAATGGTGAGTAAACAATCGTGATACAAAGTAAGCTTTTTGCTGCTATTGTATCGGTAATTGCATAACAATGATCGTAAAAAAAGTGAAAAATCTGCCCATGGATTCTGTTATATGCATTGGGAGAACGAACCCAATTTTGAGAATGTCTCATATAAACGAATTTCTTAAGTATATACAACAAATAGTTATTTTACTGTATAAAAATATACAGTAGCATCTGAATAACAGAATCTATGAATATATATTTCAGAAATATTTAAATAGAAAAAATATATATAAATTTTTCTGGAATACATTCACTATTGCTTAGACAGTACAGCATTTGTTAAATATTCTAAGAAAATACGTAAAAGATCTTACAGATGCTGCAATCAATACCCTAAAAAAGTTACTCATTATTATGCAAAATGTGTTAACGAAAAATTTATGACTTTTTTCAGAGTGAGATTCATTTCCCCCACCGAAGAAACTTCTTAAAATGCATTTTTATTCTATTCTTCATTTATACGCAGCATGAAAGACTATTGACAGCTTACAAACTTAGTAAGTGCTTTTGAGTATTAAATTCCCCGGAAATATTAGGATTTTTATAAGGTATTATTTTATTATATTTTTCTTACGGAGTGATTTTTTATGCTATTTGCGATTATCGTTTAGAATTTGTTTTTGCTTGAACATCAAGTAAAAAATTATTTCAAACTTTTGTAAGAATTATTGTTTTAAAAAGTAGTAAGAATAGAATTATTTATATTTCATTGAACCAGGATTTTTTGTGATGGATGAAAACATACAAAGAAAATAAATATAAAATATTCAAACGATTTTTTAAATTGTTTATAGGAAATATTTTGTTTATGTTTTACTTGTTTATATTTTTAAACGAAGTATTTATTTTTGAATCTTTAACTACAATTTAGTGCTTACATATTCTACAAAAGCATATCTTAGATGAACCTGAAAACTAAGCTCAAAACTTACATTGTGATATGTTTCAGATATATTTTGGATTATTTTTAGTTGTCTAAAATGTTAACTGGAATTGTGAAGTTTCATTTTAATAAAGACTGTGACGTTTAAAATATTTTGTTAACAGGATGTTAAAAACAAAATCTTAAAAGGCTATTGAAGAAATATGCATTATAAAATATAAGAAAAATGCATTATAAAGCAGTCGTTGCATGAATTAATGAAAAAACATTTTTGCATTTTATAAAACATTTTTACAATGAATATTAATTTTCCAGAAGCAGCATATTATGCAAATTCTATCTTCATATTAAAATGATATGCAACATGTATATTAAGAATCTGTCTGCATTTTCCGCAATTGTTTAAAAGTATGAAATTTCAGAAAATCATTTAAGCTTACACGATTTCATTAGATTTTATGCAAGAATAGTGCAACGATAAGTTTCTCTAAGCAACGTTAGAAACTATTTGCAATTTGAGAAGGAATATTTAAGATAGATTAGTGAGGTATTTTATGAAAATTCATCGATCGAATTCAGCTTCAAAGATTAACTGAGGTAGTTGAATTTCACGAAAATTACGTATTGTGACCCATTTTGCTTTTATTCTAAGATATAAGGCAAATCAAGACAGTTAACATTTCAAAAGAAAATATGGTTTCAATGAATCGTGCACACTAAATACAGAATGTTAAATTTAGGGTGAGTTCAAAGTCGCGCACATAAAAGTTTAATTGTCCGTAAAAGTACCAGTATGAGAATTTAAATGAAAGTAAAGTATTACAGAGATTAGTTGAAATGTTACCTTTAATTTTTAGCAGACAGACTTCAGGTGTTACAATAAATGTTGGAAATGGCGTCCTGCTTCGCGAATGCAAAAGCGTGTTCGTTTTACCAGATTTCGTGAGACGCTGCGGAACGTAGCAGTATTGATGTTGTAATGGATATTATGATGTTCGTTTTCTGCTCAGTAATCGTATGTGGATAATTCACATAAACCACACTTTTCAGATACCCCCATAGGAAGAAATCAGGGGGTGATAAAGCGGGAGCGAGGGGGCCACAATCCCCGAGAAATTATGCGCTCACCGAAAAAAAAAAAGTTAAAAGATGGATAGTGCTGTTTGATGTATGACGAGTCTCACTGTCCTGCTGGAACCAGCAGTAATGTTCATCAACCTTCAGCAGTGAAATGAACTTCGTACAATAAAAGCTGAAATGACTTCTTTCAATATATATTTATCTTTGGAGGATGTTACTCTTAAAAACATAAAAAATCTAACTTTTTTATCTTACACATTTATTAAATACATTGTTAAGAATTATCTAAAACCAGAATAATCAGAATGTTTCAATTAGAACACGTGTTATAAAAACTCGGTACTGCAACAGATGCTCAAATCAAGCAAACTTCCTTGGCTTTAAAAACGTGTTTCTGAAAATTAATATTTTCAACCTTGCACGCATTGTGGAGTTAAAACTAATTAACCTAGATGGCCGCACGTCCCCGTTAGTTTGGTTTAGGTTCGTACCAAGAGTATGATAGACCAGTGTTATACCGTTAGACCAAAATAAGTCTACAGGGTCGATCGTATAACCGGAAAAGTTATTATCAAGGTAGCTGAGAGTGACGCAAGAGCCGACTCGCATGTCCCCGTTCGTTCAGGCGACAGGTTCGAACTCGGGGTTAAGAGTATGGTAGACCAGTGTTATACTATTTAGACCAAAATAATTCTTCGGATCCTAGCGTATAATCTGGAATGTCATTCGTAGCAGAGAGTGGCGCAAGAGCTGCCCCTACTTCTCCTATCTCTCAAGTGACAGGTTCGCACTCGGGCCAAAAGTATGGTAGAACCGTACTATACCACTTAGACCAAAATAATGGGGGGGGGGACTTGTGGGATACCAACCTGTTTGAAAAAAGTACCACCATGTTGAATATAATTCTCATAAAGAGTGAAATTAAGTAATTTTTAAAGAGAAAATTTGAATATTTTAGGTTGATATTATATTTTTCAAAAATTCCTAAAATAATTCTATACAGATCATCTATATTAATATTATTAAACAAGTCTTTGAAATCAAATGTATAAATACTATGAATATTAGTAAGAGTTTTTAATTTCTTAACTAATTCAAAACTGTTTTTAACAATATACAGTATATATATATACATATACAATATACAATACAATATATATATATATATACATATATATATATATATACATGTATATATATATATATATATATATATATATATATATATATGTATATATATATGTATATATATACATATATACATATATATATATATATATATATATATTGCCTATTGGTGATTTATTTGTTTCAAAGACATTCAAATACAATAAGCCTATTGGTAGGTCTATATTTAATTATAATGAAGTTTCACAATCGCTCTCTACTGATCATTCTTCTCAGTCAATTGTAGATAGTGAATGTATTTGTAAATTAAATAAATTTGCTAAATTTCTAAATACAGACTTGGGGCATATAGTTACAGGAGATTTAGACATTGTTAGTGACAATGTGTTAAGAACCATTATGTCATTTGGCACTAAATTTAGGATACCTTCTTGTAATAATTCTTTTAAAGTTTTTAAAATCAATTAATCTAGATCTTGATAAATATATATATAAATTAGCTTGTAAATACGCTCTGCCATTAGAGGCATTTAATATGTGGAAATTTACTATATTAGAATCAATTAAAAATGCTATTAGAGATATTAAATTGTCTAGATCTTTATATAATATTGATAATATTAAACATTCCATTAATGATTTACAAAGATCCTTTGTTATCACCTATGTTGATAAAGCCTCTAATAATTATGCTATTATCTGTAAAAAATTTTATATTCAATTTCTGTTAGATTATTTAAAAAATAATAGTCTTTTTAAACCTGATTTACATTCCATCAATAGTATTAAATTGAAAATTATCAATATGTATAGTGATTTAAATATTAAATATAAATATCTTAAATTTCCTTATATAGTGCTTATTCCAAAATTTCATAAAAATCCTATTAAATTTAGAACAGTTACTAGTGGCCATAATACTTACTCTACTACTGCGAGTAAATTATTACTAAATTCTTTAAATCTAATAAATAATAGTTTAAGCCAGACTAGCAATAATTACCATATTCTAAATAATAGTAAAGAATTAAAGAATAAATTAACATCTCTTAGAAAAATAATAGGATTTCAAACTTTTGATTTTAAAGATCTTTTTAATAATATTAAGATATCTGATCTATATGATGTTATTTTAGCTCTATATAATGCTTATATTACACCTCTTTCAAATCAAATTAAATTTATAAATTTTCCTAAACTTCTTCACTTTGTTATTTTCAATAATTATATTTTTCAAGGAAATAAATTATACTTACAAGTCTCAGGAGTTCCACAGGGTGGCTGCAGTAGCAGTATGCTAGCTAATTTATACCTTTATCATTATGAAAAGTCATTTACTTCAATAGATTATACTTTTTACAGATATGTTGATGATCTGATTTGCTTAGTACATACAGAAAATTATCTCATAGATATAGATTACTATCCAGCCAATTTGGAATTAATTCCTAATGAAGCTACTATTAGTAAAAATGTTAATTTTTTGGATTTAAATCTTTTTATTGATCCTTCTAATAGAATTGTTACAAATTTATATGATAAAAAAGACTTTTATAATTTTAATATTAATAAAATCTTACCTTTTAATTCCTGTAACTCGATTCAATTGTTTAGAAATATTATACTCAATCAGCTTTTTAGAATTTATAGATTATCTGATAAAAAATTTCATGCTATGCATATCAATAATCTCAAAATTACTAGTAATTTATATAAATATCCCTCTTATTTAGTAAATAGTATTGTTAAAAAATTTAAAATAGCTGGATTTTTATAATTCTTTTCATAGTATGATATAATTCTATTCATAGTATCTTATATTAGCCAGACATCTCCATTCTCTTTTTTTTTTCATTCACTTCCCACTTCAGCATTACTATTATTTGCCCCTCTTTTTAGTAGCTCTTTTTGTATATTAATACTTTTTCTTAACATTTCGCTTCACAGTTTTTCAATTCTTATGAATGGCAACAGTAAATGGTTTTTTATTTTTTTCTTTACGAATGGCAACACTGGTCTCTTCTATCAGTGTACCCTGTGTTGACTCGATTGTACATACGCTGTGCTTTTTCCAGGTATTCATTTTTTCTTTTTTAATCCTTCTTTATGTATGTCGTCCAAGTAGAAATAGATTATAGATTTAATCTATCTATTTCTTCAGAAACATACATTTTTGTGTTTGCTTCTACAAAAAACTTGGACATGATTAGATTTTTGTAGAGGTTAACAATTCATGATTTAGGCTTAGAGCCTCGTCCACGTGTAATGCATTTGTGCTTGATTTCGTTTGTTATACTTATTTCGATTCCATACCTTTATATTTTTCATTGACTTGTTGATTCGATATTTATTTTATTTATTTTTTTCCCATTTGCTTGAGGATTAGTTGATTTTTACTTTTGTTTTGTAAGCCTGTTAGATAGTTGAATTTAGCTTAAGTTTTTCTTTTTTTGTTTCCATACCTTTTAATTTGGTTGATTTTCTGTAACTTGATAGCTTGTGTTTTGTATTTTTTATCCATTTGATTGATGATTTGCTGTATTATATTTTATTCTGTGGGTGTTTTTAAAAAAGTTAGGTTTATCGTGTTACATCTTCTTACTTTTCGTTCATTGGATTTTCAAACTTCTATTATTATATATATATATATATATATATACTAGTAGAGGCGATAGAGCAACATTTTTCATCATACAATGCACGGTCGCAAGTGAAGAAGTTACTGGCTAGGAGACGCTTCCTATTTCTTCATGCACACGCAGTCTTACGCAGCGCATTAATAGGATTGACACGAAACATAAAACCAAATCTTTATTTATGACAAAATAAATGCATGGCAGAAGTGAAGGATCCCTTTCAGACAGTTGGCGGTGCACGCAAGAAAATATTTGCGTTTTGCATACAAGAAAACATTCCGACGTGCTCGGAAACACGTCTGTTGGGACAGCGCCTTCGGCAAATCCTTGGTTGGTCCCTGCCATTATCTTTGGCGAAACCGCAAACAAAATGCATGTCCGCCTTCCCTAGATTGGTATTCATTCCATGTCGCTAATGACCGTACATGCGAAACCCCCCACTGTAGCACGATTGCCTGAAAGAACCCTCTAGCGCCTGAATGTGCCATCTAGAGTGTAACTGCTTTACTTGCCACCATGCTTTCTAGGATGAACAGTGTTTGTTTCGATGTGTTCTATCATCTCTTAAACTCTGTTCCATTAGTTTGGAAACACCCTGTGTATATACACTACCCGACGTAAAAAATGCAACGACATAAAGCTTCCGCCGTATAGTTAAGCAAATTGCAAGACGAAAACAGCTGACAGTTGTATGCAAATGATCTGAAATGTAAGTAGGTCAAGGGATTAGAGCTCGGGATAGAAGGAATGAAAACGGCAGATAGGCCAACTGTTATTACTGCCTGTCGCCTACGGAAATCCATTATTCTGAACTGTTTTTCATTTCCGAAGACACGAGTTGCTGAATACATGCCTGGCGACGACGCCGAAGCCCGTTTCAGCATTTGAACGATTGTGCAAGAGAATTCGATTTTTGCATACGTACGGGTGGGTGGTCATATCGGCGTATCGCCGCTGAAACTCACGGATATGCATCCACTGGTCAAAGGATTTGGAGAAAGTAAATTGAAAATGGCATATATATCGTCGCAATGGTACAAGTCCATCCAGATGATGGCAGTATGCATTGAGCGACTCATTTGATGGCATAAGGTGGCGAGTCCCCAAACATCGACTGTCGACATTCTGCAGAGTTTGCAGGATGCATTGGATGTACCCTCATGTAACAGGTTCTCGACGATTGGCTGGAAACGGCTTGCACTCAAACCGTCCTTTATGAAGACTGCCATTTACGACAGGATACCGACGTAAGCGATTCCAATGGCGTGGGATCCGGGTCTCTTGAACATCTGAATGGGACAGGGTAGTGTTCAGTGACGGGTCTCAGTTCTCTTTGTCGAATGGCAGTTACGGTGCGAGAGTCTGGAAGCGATGTGGAAACAGATCCAATCCTGCTGCAACTGTTGAACACCGTGCTGCTCGACAACGCGGCGCCATGGTTTGGGGGTGCCATCGGTTTTAATAAGCTATCATATCTGGATTGTATCAAAGGCATAATGACGGCACGCTGATATGAGGGTGAGGTGATGTGGGCAGTTCCACTGCCCTCACTTCAGCGGTTCCAAAATGCTTTTTTCCAGCAATATAACGCGCGACCGCACACGGCAACTATAAACAGACAAGCCTTGCAAGTTATCTAGGTGCTTCTTTTGCCTCCAATGTCTACTGATCTCTCATCCGTCGTACATGTATGGGACGTAATTGGTCGCCGTTTGGCTGTCCTGCCCCTGCCTCAAACAGTTAACTATTCGCACGTTCATTCCATCTGTTCTTGGAAGAGTTACTGCTTGTATCTCCACAAAAAGTGACCCTACTGATCACCCAGTCCATGTCATTACTGAATGCATTGTTCTTCTGGAATTAACATCAGTTATTAACATCACTTACTTGTATATGTCATCTCTGTTTGTGTGTTCTTTATCATCACACTGTGTGCGCTCTTTCCTGGTGCTGCGTGTGGTAATATATATATATATATATATATATATATAAATATATTTGTATATATATATACATGTATATATATATATATATATATATATATATATATGTATATATATATATATATATATATATGTATATTAACTCTGACTAATCATCGAATTTGGGCTGGTGCTGTTTGTTTTCTTCTCTTATCGGCAATATGGCCGTGAATTTGCTTCTGTGGTGATGTTAATATAACTCGATTTTTTTTATTATAACATATTTCTAATATATATATATATATATATATATATATATATATATAAGGATATAAACAAGAAGAAAAAATAAGCGAGAACAGGAGTGACCATATGATTTGCATAGAATGGCTGGGGTGGATTGCGACACCCCTTTCCCGCTTAAAGCAGCTTTTACGACCCGGGCAACGCTCACGGCACCAATGTAACTCAATGGTCAATCTCCCACATGTGCAAAGACAGAAGCACCCGAACGGACAAAAGAGCTAAGATGGAACCAAGCATGGAAGAGATACACCTTACTATCCAGCATGAAAACACAACATTTTATAAGGGAAAGTCGCACATGCGCGAAAAGACTTCAAGATGATAGGATCGCAGATATGAAAATATATATGATTAAGAATTCTCATTTAGAATCAAACAATGTACAATTTCTTTCTTTGAAAAAGGAATAGTAATAATGTTGTAAAAAATATCTAGGGTAATTTCTTTTTAATGCATCATTTATTATTTTATTACATTCATGAATGCAGTCTTTTTTAAAAGTACTGTAGTTTCTGTTTCTTCTGAAGTACCCGATAATAATATTTCTGAATATATTTTTAGTGAGGTTTGAATTCCAATCAATAATATTATTAATTTTGATATTGTATGAATTTCTCTTGTCGTGTATGGTTGTATAAATTCCATACTGTTGGTGCCTTCTTATTGACAAATCCAGGAAGTCTGTCGATCCATCCTCATTGATCGGGTTTTCAATTAAGTCCAATTCCCTTGGGTAGAATGCAAAATCTATGTCAGGGGTATTTGCATAACCCCCTAATATCACATCGTCAACATAACGGAAATAAGGTATTTCCGATAATAGATGGGTTCCTCTTTCATATTTGGATAGATAAATATCCGCCAATATTGATGAGCATGCACCACCCATGGGTATGCCTTTGACCTGTTTGTAGAAATGCATACCGTCATATAGTATGTTTTCATTTAAAACCAACTCAATCAAATCCAAATATCTTCTGAGAGTTATATATGGTTTTAAATTATACTCTTCATGTAATTCTTTCAAGATCATTTGTAGGTTTGTTAAATCGATGTTATTAAACAGTTCCCTGAAATCGTAGCTTCTGAAGTTTAAATCTTTATGGCAAAATTTCAGTCGGTCTATCAATTCTTGTCCGTTTTTTAACATTATGGAGTTTTGCTTCTTAATATCAGTCATAACATATTGGAGTAATTTCAGAAGTTTATTATTTGCATGTTCTAGGTATGATCCTCATCCCACTGTTACAGTACGGAACTTGACTGGCTTTTTGTGTAACTTGGGAATGAGGATCAAGTATGGAAATTTTACTGATTTAATATCCATACCAATTCTTTTATACAGTGCTTTTATTCTATTAGTGATGATTGATTCGTTGCTAGGAATTAATGTATACATGGCACAATCCTTATAGCATTGTGTTAAAGTATCGACAAAGAATTTTTTACACGTGAATGCAAAATTCGATACAATTTTGTCGGTGTATGTCAATACGAATTCTTCATTAAAATGTTTGATTGAAAACGGAAATTGAGAACTCCCAGAATCCTTGTTTCTTCTCGGGTAGAATTGGCAAAAAGCACTGTAAAAGGCATATTTCCATGCGTTAAAAGTTTGTACAGGTATACTGTGTTTGACTGCCATCTTGTATATGAAGGTTTCCAGATCGTAATTAAATTCATTATAAATATCATTATATTCTTGTATTCGGTACTTAGTACCAAGTTGTAATAAGTTTTTGAGTACACGACAAGAGAAATTCATACAATATCAAAATTAATAATATTATTGATTGGAATTCAAACCTCACTAAAAATATATTCAGAAATATTATTATCGGGTACTTCAGAAGAAACAGAAACTACAGTACTTTTAAAAAAGACTGCATTCATGAATGTAATAAAATAATAAATGATGCATTAAAAAGAAATTACCCTAGATATTTTTTACAACATTATTACTATTCCTTTTTCAAAGAAAGAAATTGTACATTGTTTGATTCTAAATGAGAATTCTTAATCATATATATTTTCATATCTGCGATCCTATCATCTTGAAGTCTTTTCGCGCATGTGCGACTTTCCCTTATAAAATGTTGTGTTTTCATGCTGGATAGTAAGGTGTATCTCTTCCATGCTTGGTTCCATCTTTGCTCTTTTGTCCGTTCGGGTGCTTCTGTCTTTGCACATGTGGGAGATTGACCATTGAGTTACATTGGTGCCGTGAGCGTTGCCCGGGTCGTAAAAGCTGCTTTAAGCGGGAAAGGGGTGTCGCAATCCACCCCAGCCATTCTATGCAAATCATATGGTCACTCCTGTTCTCGCTTATTTTTTCTTCTTGTTTATATCCTTGTATTCCACTCTGGATGCAGAGCTGCTATGCGCCACATCCTCTGTAAGGTTTCTGTTTTCTCCTTTACTTAAATAGGAGTTCCGTTCGTGATATACTTATTTTTATATGTATATATATATATATATATATATATATATATATATATATATATATATATATATATATAAATATATATATATATATATATATATATATATATATATAAATATATATATATATATATATATATATATATATATATACATAATAAATTAAAAATGAAAATCCAATGGTAGAACAGAAGTAGTAACTCATAATACACTAACTTAAAAATTGCCTACAAAATACAAAGAAGTAAAAAAGAAATTCAACCATAATGAGGAAATTTAAATGAATGTTACTGGTCATCAAGCTAAAGATAATCAACAAATATCAATGGTGTGGAATCGAAAATAAGAATACAAAAAATACCAAGCATTAAAGCTTGCACTTTGAAAAGTTCTAGGCTTAAGAATTGTTCATTTCGAAAAAATTCTATTTCAAGTCCAAATACTCAATCGAAAGGAACACAAAAATGCTTGATTCTGAAAGACGAGATAGATTTTATCTATAAACTCGTCTTATTTGGACGACAAGCATAAAGATTGAAAAAATAGATAGGGAACATAAATACCTGCAAATACACCTCAAATGTACAACCATGACGAGTATTAAATGACAAAACCAATGTTGCCATTCGCTAAAGTTAAAAGTAGGATCTACTGTTGCCAATTGTGAGTAATAAATAACAGTACTGCGTAAAGGCTGTAAAATGTGATATTCTACAGTAAAAGTTGGAAAATAAAAGGATGAAAATACATTGTAATAAATATTCAAGAGAATGTAGATGTTTGGCTAAAATAAGATACTAAGGAGAGATTTAGTTTCAGGCTAATCGAAATTTATTAACTATACCATTTACTAAATATGCTGGATATATATATATACAAAAAATAACTTGTCAGGAGAAGATAATTAGCTGAATATTTCAGAAATAAATCTGGAATATTCATGAACACCTGCAATTGTGGCTTTTCTTATCAGTTTGCCGAAATTATCAACAAAGTTGCCCTAGTGATGCTGCAAACACTTCTATTTGATCAAAAATTGTAGTATTGTATCTAGACCAAACGTTTCTACTCATAGACCTTTCCTTAAAAATTTACTGGGGTGCTTAAGGATTTTGTGGTAAACATGTATATAAGATATGTTAAAAAATATCGAGTATTTTATATTCCACGACTACCATGTTTCGATATCCAGCAGGTTGATGTTGAGTTGCCAACGGCATTGTTTTGCAGGATCAATAAAATAAGTGTGTAAGCGAAGCGTGGGGAAGATCAAAGAGCTGAATTAAGAGTACATGGGGTTTCTGAAATGAGAAACTCCTGAAGAAGGAACTTTTTCTTGTTTCCCCACTCTTAATTAATCCCTGGCTGGGAATTGCGTGAGGCGTCATGACTACAGGGGGCTAAATTTTTAAAGTGCTGCAGTATCTTGTTCCACAAATTGGAGTTTTTCAAGATATTTTCTTGACATTTTGAGTTACTGTATTCGCCTATTTCTATATGATTTAATACAACAAATGTATTAGCACAACAATTGTTTGTTTATTATGTAATTATTAATGTATTAAGTTTGTGTTAATGTATTAAATAATTTTGTATTAATGTATTAATAATTTTGTATTAGGTTTATATTAATGAATTAAGTAATTTTGAATTGTTTAAATTAATGTATTAATTTTGTATTATGTTTGTATTAATACATTAATTAAGGTATTAGTGCAACTATTTAATATAACCAATGTTTTTATGCATCTTCTACATTTATTTATATAATTTTATTAATTTATAGAATTAATTTAATCGCTTCTTACCAATGCATTCCGAACCATTTCCTTGAGAATTTTTACTGTAATGGAAAAGTTTAGAAAAATCAGTAGTTTTCTTTTAGAAAACACAAATATTTCTGAACGAAGATAACTCTTAACAACAGAATTCCTAAACTTTGAAACATATACATTTTACTCATGGTGAACTTTTCGCAAAATTCTATTCCCACCTGTGACTAAACGGTGTACATCTTTCTTTAGATGCCTAGAACTCAGATTTGAATGTTGGTAATAGCTATAGAAGACTGTGCATATAAATTAATTAAATGCGGTATCCGGGTTTTAATGCAGGATATAGTAGGAAAAACTGTGCATTCAAAGATGACTGTGTGAGTAAACAATATAACTTTGAATGCCAAGTATTGTTGAAGAGGAATGTGCTTACAAACATACCCGTATTAGTGAAAAATCTGGGTTTTAATTCCGGTATGGTTGGAGAAGACACTGCACACAAGCATGCCGCAGTGCGAAATCCATGTTTGAATGCAGGGTATAGTGGAAAAAACTGGACATTCAAACACGGCAGTGTTATGTTAGTGCAAAATATGAGTTTGAATGCCAAGTATTGTTGAAAGGAATGAGCATACAAACATACCTGTATTCGTGCAAATCCTGGGTTTTAATTCCGGTATGGTTGGAGAAGACTCTGTACACAAGCATGCCGCAGTGCGGAATCCGGGTTTGAATCAATGGTATGGCGAAAAATCTGTGCATTCAAACATGACTGTGTTTGTGCAAAATCTGATTTTGACAGCCAAGTATTACTGAAAATGAATTTCCGTACACACATATCCATATTAGTGCAAAATACGGATATGGTACGGATACTGGGTTTTAATTCCGGTATAGTTGGAAAAGACTCTGCACACACGCATATCGTAGTGCGGAATTCGATTTTGGGTACCGATTATATCTTTAGAATTCTATGACTCTAAACATATCCGTATCAATGCATTTCAGCTATAGCATCCGGTAAAAGTAAGTCATTTTGTGAATAAAAGGAACAAAACAATGTCAAAATGATCCAATCCAGTTCAATTTGAGATCTAAAAGCATTGGCCGAAATATTTGTCATGCTGGATTCATTATATATTAAGAACTTCCTACCGTTGAGATGGGTTTCTGATGCTTACCGGGCAGCTAATTTAATATTCTTCCAGCATGGATCACCAAAGTTTTTAAAAGAGTTTGTATCAACATCATGGCTTTATCAACTATGCAAATTAGATTGTTAAATAAGACAATTATCTACAGAGTGTTGGGGAAATTAAGTCATACCATGTTTAATATTAATTAAAATATTTAATGTAAATTGAATTTTTTAATTCAACACATTTGAAAAAAGAGACCTCAGCTAATAAAGAGACCTCCACCAATAAAGAGACCTCCACTAATAAAGAGACCTCCACTAAGAGACCTCCACCAATAAAGAAACCTCCACTAATAAAGAGACCTCCGCATTCTATTCATTTCTATTATAGATTCACGATGATATTAGATACATACAGATGTTCGCTTTAATCAATGGCTTGCTCCCACATGAACGCTCTATAGTAATATACATCATGTAGTAATCACTATAATGGACAATAATGCATGAGTTGTATTATTTAGCGTGCTATAGAATGGCACCACTTTGTGAATTTCTGAATGTTTCGAAAATGTGGCATTTACTCTTAAGCATTGACGTAACTTAATTCCGATTTGGATTCCGGTCCGACTTCATTACAATAATATGAGTTTAATCAATAATTGACTACAATCGCTATATATATTAATATACATATATACACGAAGGCAAATATATAACTGACTGGAAACGCTGTATATGTTAGTGGTTGAGAACAGAAAATATGTATGCTGCTAGAGAGGCAAATAAATAGATGGAAAATGGTCTTAATGTATTAGCGTGTAGAGTGGAATAATAAGCAGTACATATTGAATACAAAACTTATAGATGGAATTTTAGCCTTTAATACTTTAAAATATAATTTATCCATCATATATATATATATATATACCGGGTGGTCAGAATTAAAACACCCCTACTCTGAGCTCTCTATACATCGAACTACTCAGTATACAGGCTCCAAAATTGTTGAACCTACTATTCAAGACATGGGGAAAGGGATTACGTGAAAAAAAAATAGTTCCAGAAACACGGATAAGTGGCGCTGTACAACAAAAAATATGCTGAAAAGACACAAAATAATCACAAAAAAACAAACACATGCGATATGGAATTTTTCCTTTTTAATTTCTTTTGCTGATATGAAAAAAAAGAAGATAAAAAAGTGAAGAAACTTAAACTGTCATTGTAAGTGCAATTTCGCACTGTAAGCACAAAAATTTGCATAAACCCTTGGTTTGCAGCTACTATGTTCTGGGCATAAAAGGGGATAAAACTGGGAAATTTTCATTCGTATCAGCGGTGGCTGTCACACTGGGAGAATGCGCTTTGCTTGTGAAGCTGTTTTATGAAAACAAAGGACATGCTGCAGCTGCATTTCGAGAGTTTCGTCGATTTAAGAATTTGCGTAAAGGACCATTGCTTCCACAAGCTCTCAGGAGAATGATCGCTCGATTCGAGAAAACTGGACATCTTAGTTCAGCCGGTTCGAGGACGCAAATCGATTCGTTCAGATGTCGTTGACGATGTTGCAACCGCTATTGTTGAACAATCAATGGATAACGTTGTAGGCTGTAGTAGTGCACGTGGAGTGTCACGACACTTGGGTGTTCCCTACAGCACAGTGCGGAAAGTACTGAGAAACATAGTGCTTTTTTTCCCGTACAAAATTAGTCACAATCACCACTTGCTGACCATCGACAGGGAGAAGCGACTGACCTTTGTATTTACATTTCTGGCTAGAGTTGAAGTGAATGCATCGTGGCCATGGCAGATTCTATGGAGCGATGAAGCGCATTTCCATCTAAATGGAACAGTCAACATCCATAACTGCCGCATTTGGGACATGGAAAATCCTCGTACCTTCCAAGAGATTCCACTTCACTCACCGAAAGTTACAGTCTGCTGTGAATTCACAGCCACATTCATTCTTGGACCTTTCTTTTTCGAAGAGGATACTCCCAATGGCTCTGTGACATGCACCGTGACGGCCAGCAGGTACAAAAACATGCTCGAAAATTTTGTTGTACCCCAACTGCAACAGCACCAATGTCTTGATTCAATTACCTTTATGCAAGATGGTGCGCCTCCACACATTTGACTCTGTGTATAGCAGTTTCTTCGGAAACATTTTACTAATGGTCGTGCGTTTCCGACAACCTGGCCATCTAGTTCTCCAGATCTTAATTTCTGTGATTTTTGGCTGTGGGGATACTTAAAAAGTCTTCTTTATCGAGGACGTCTGCTAACCTTGGCAGATTTAAAAGACAGTACCCCTCTGCATGTGAGAAGCATCTCAATCGACGAATTACGATCCGCAGTTGAACAAGCTGTCCACATACTGCAGATTTTACATCTTGAAGAAGGGAAACATATTGAGCAGCATTCCCTGCATCGATAAGGTCCTTGTGATATGAATGTTTGGTACGTTCGAATAAAATGTGTTACAAATGTGTATTTTGTGTCTTTTCAGCATATTTTCTGTTGTTCAGCGGCACCTATCGGTGTTTCTGGAGCTATTTTTATTCGCGTAAGCCCTTTCCCCATGTCTTGAATAGTAGGTTCAACAATTTTGGAGCTTACTAATATACTTTCCATACTGATTTGGTTGGATCTACATGTCTTGAACATTACAAAAAACTTAATCAAGAGTAATTTTATTCTATAAATATTAGAATATCATTGATTTTCTTAGGTGAACTTTCTTAGGTAAAGGAACTTTCATACAACATATTTTGACCTTTCTGGTAGGTTGGGCGGTCAGGGTCTCAACAACAACAAAAACAACATATTTTGAAAACGGAGACAAATCATAAACATACATTTTTTCCCAATTTTCTACAGAGAAATATTCATTTCGTGTATAATGTTACATATATTTTTAAAAAGTGACATAATTTTCGGAATTATAACAGGCACCGTTCTTTAGATATCGGACAGTTTGGTCTAAAATGAAAATATCATAAATATGAAATATCGTCTAACAACTAAACGTTAACAATGAAGCGACTTCTGACCTGCAATAGGATAATGCATGAAAACATGTAAATGCTCAGCCAATCATCCATTGCTATGTATGCACCATGATTTTGTTATTGTCGCTTGTCAGTTCAGTGCGGCGCTGTTGATAAAATGATTAATCAAAGCAAAACTCCTTAAATCAGAAATTTTACAGAATCGGGTTCGTATAAAATACTCTAATGTATCCTAAGGCCTTGAACGAAACAACAGATATCTTTTAATGCATTTTATAGCAATTTAACATACAGTTGAATAAAAACAAAGGATGATAAGTAATATTTGCAGCAGAAATTTATTGAAATTAACGAAACATATCAGTATTTATCTGAAAATTATTTATAAATTACAGGACAATAAGGTACTCTGCATTATAAAAAAATCTGTTGCGGGCAACACATGACTTTCCTTATATAATGCAATGAATTTACTACTTTTACAGTTTAAAAAATGTTATTCTTATAGAAGATACTTATATTCCTTCCAAGATATTGAATTTTCTTCTATTAGTCGTCATTTACATTGATTTAGCGTCATTTTTATCAATTTGGCAAGATTTTTGTTAATTTGGCAACAAATAAAAATGTCGCCAAGTTGGCGACATTCCGCCAAATACGTCGCCAAAATCACGCCAAGCGCTATAGACGGAGAAATAAGTTATTCTTACAGCAGGTAAATGACTATTGGCGTTCAAATACAAAAGTATTACTCAAAGTATCTTTCTTCATGAATGGAACGAGATAGATCGACGAGAATGATGTCGCCAAATTTATTGCATGGTATTACGTATGACAAGTGAACATGTTTCTCAATAGGAAATATTTTTTTTTTACTTTATATAACTGTTTGATAATTTTTTCGAAAAATGTGCAATATCTCGAGAACGGTTCATGTTAGCGTTCTAAAAGTTATGTCAATCGTTTTCTAATGAAAAATTACTTAATAAATGTCTATTTGCGTAACTTTATTAGCAGTTTTGATTTTTTGACGATTTTGTCAAAATTTCACCCGAAAATTTAGGGGGGTTCTGAACATTCGATTGCGTATAAAAACAATAAGCTTCCAGTGTTTATGGATTGTGATTTTTGTACCAAATTTCGTTCGAATCGGTCCATTCGTTCGTCAGTTATCGTCTCCAGAGGCTCACTGACACACACACTCACACACACATACTTTCACACAGACACGCATAATTTCACACACACACACACACGCAGACATCACTTCAAAAATGTTTGATTCGTGATCAGGGATGCTTGAAACGTTCTCTCCCGTCGAAAACTCGAATTCGAATTTTCGACCCCGTCACAATACTTTCCTGATACATTATGTATATAAGGAAAGTAATAATTAATTCGCACGTACATCGAACTCACAATTTATGAGTGCGCAGTAATATAACTTGCGGGTGATACAGTTTTTCGTCCGCATTGCATAATGTATCAGAAAATGAAAAATGTGAAAATGTTCTGAAATTTATGGATTTTTGAACTGTTGTTCAACCTATAGTACATTTTTTAAAACATTTTATTGTACAGTTCACTATACACACAAATCACAAATCTACTTTGAGACATATTGTTATATACCTGTATAAGAAAAATAGTTATATAACTGAATATCAGCAACTATATGAATACAGCGTACATCTGACAGTTTACTTTGCTGGGCGTAGGAGTTATCTAAATATAGTGTTAATCGAAATTTGATTCGTGCTAATTGAAATTTTTTTACAAATTTTAAACCACGCTAAACAGGATTTTTAACTAATCAAGTTTCGCGCTAATTGGTCGCGCTGTAAGTAGCTAAGCGAGGTTGTATTAGCTCCTCCTATTGCTAATATTATTGTAAATACTCAGGAATACAGTTATGCAACTTTAGTCTAATAACAAAGTGTTGCATAAATAAAATTGATCGTTGGACATCCATCACAGATCGTTTATCATAGTTTCGGAATTGTTGCCTCTTATCAGATCCTAGTGCTAATCGAAATTTGATTCGCGTTAATCGCAATTGTGTTACAAAATTATAAACCACGCTAAACAGGATTTCTAACTAATCAAATTTCGAGCAAATTGGGTACTCAGGAATACAGTTAAGCATACAGTTTAATACTCAGGAATACAGTTAAGCAACTTTAGCCCAATAACAGAGTGTTGTATAAACAAAATTGATCAATGAATATCCATCACAGTCCGTTTATCCCAGTTTCGAAATCATTGCCTCTTATCAGCACTGTGTAGGCTATGAAATGGTACGTGAGCCCCAAAACAAGAAATTTAGAATTTTTTGGCTGAAGTAAATGTCTTCGAATTTAGTAGCAATCCAAGCCAGTATTTTAGCCACAACAGTCAATAACAAAATCGTAACCACACGAAGTTATAGTGAAATGTCTTCTTCCCAATATCAGACTATAGAGATAGACAAAATAAAATATCTCAATTGATCATTCATTACCACATTTAGATTACAGTTCTGTAATTATTGCTTTTCGTCAACATGAATTACGATATTTTACGCATGAGGACAAAATTCTTAAAACCAAGTGTTGAAGAATTTTTCTGGTAGAAGTAATTGTAACATATTTTACCTTCAGTTGCACATTAATCTCGTAAAGCAAAAGTACATTTAACTAGATATAAATGAACACCATTATCGGTTTAGCAGCTCGAGCCATGTTTGAGTCTTTAAACTTTTATTTTTTCACAGTGCGTGCAGTATCTCTCGAAAGATCCAAACGATTTGCATGAAGTTTAGTAATCATATTTTGATTGGTAACATCATATACCCGATTGTTTTTCGGTAAGATATATATTTTTAATAAGTCTAAATTGTTTTTGTAACATATCAACATTTTTTATCTCGCATTACCTTTTTCTATTCAAACTTATGCAAATAAATATACATTTGATGAATGATGGAGATTAAAATAAAAATAAAAGAAAATTAATGTCACTTCGAAAGAAAATTGAATAGATTTTTTTACTGTTAAATGATTTTTATCTTTTAGCAAATGTACCTGATTTTAATACATTTAAAAATTAAAACAAAAAATATGACAATGCATATACACTTATTTTTTCATGGATCATATGTCAAGGATCTAGAACTCTAATCCGGTTTTAATTTTCTTCATATTTTCTACATTTTTTTTCATTTTTATCGAAACCCAATGGTGCTATAAAAAGTCTGCTATGTGAACGCTGCTGAAGACTTCAGTTCAAAAGCACCAGATTAGTATGCATAATTATTTTTTTGCTACAATGGTGAATGCACTAAAATGTGTGAATGTAGAAAGATAGCACACATAATTTTTTTCTGAAGTCATGAAATATATTTTCGTACGTTTTTCGTATAATTCTTTTACTTTCTATTCCATTTTCCATATTAAGTAGTATATTATGATTGATAAAATTTTATATATATATGGCTATAGAGCAAATATCTCAGGAAACAGTTAGAATTAAATATTAAGACGAAATGTAAGATGGATCTTTTAGAATATGAGTACATTTGTTGGTTTTATTTCTCAGACTCTATATTCAGGAGAAGAATGCTGCTTTTTGCTTGTTGATTTTGCTTCTCTGTCACCATATCCAGAAGAAGAAGAATAACGTTGTTTTTACTTTCCCTGCAATACAAGGTAATGTATAGGAAAAGTATTGGAATCATGCCGAAAATTGAGTTTTCGACGGACCTAAACGTTTCGAGACCTCTAGAATACGAAAAAACTATTTTTAACGTCACGTCTGTGTGTGTGTCTGTGTGTGTGTGTCTGTCTGTCTGGCTGTTTGCCTGTCTGTCTGTGCAATGTATGTATCCACTCTAACTGAAACACTAATGTACCGAATGTCATAAAATATGGTAGGTAAGTTACTTAGGTGAGACCCTGGTGCTCATTAGTTTTTGGCAGCATTCGTAAAAACAGAACCCGCCTTTTTTTGCGGAATGGTTAGTAAAAAGTTCATGTATCCACTCTATCTAGCTAAAATACTAATTGACCAAATTTCACAAAATTTGGTAGATAAATTGCTTGTTGGATACTCTGGTGCTGATTAGATTTTGGTACGATTCGGAAAGAACAACCTGGCCTTTTTTGCAAAATGGCTCGCAAAAATCGTCAAAATCTAAAATAAAAAACTACGTATACTCAAATATATCCATGCTTGTTTTATACGTAATTTTTAACGAGGAAAAGAAAAAGACCAACCAATTACACTAGGACTAGCCGTTCTCGAGATATTTTAGTTTTTTTTGTTTTTCTCTACGCCTCCTTTGAAAACGAGTCCAGTTACCAAATGCAAGCGAAAATTGAATTAAAAGTGAATTACATTTAATTAAAATAAAGAGGACGTGGACATAAGTCTGCAGGGAAAGTCATGTGTTGCCCACATCTGATTTTCCACTTCTTGGTTTTGCTTCTATAGACACCTGCTTGCATTTGTTGGTGTGGTTATTCTACTATTATATTCTGAAGAAGGATACTTGTTTGTGCTTTCGAAAGCGATTGCCAATGTAACTCATTTGTTTAATGCAGTGCATGAAGATTTTATTTTTCAACTGTTTTTACAGCAGTTTAAGTTGTTCAATTTATTAACTGAATGTAGAAATGACTCATTCTCTAGATCCGTTAGCATACAAGAATGATCTTGCAGATAATGATAACTTAAGAGCCATATTAAAGCGCCAATAATAGTAGGCATTAATAAGATACAGTAACCAACTTAAATAAAATCCATCAAATGCAGTTGCATTATACCATGGGTATTCCAAGGAGTGAAATAGCGATGTGCTTAGAGTGCGATGATTGCCCTCGGACGACTCGAGTTAGATTCTCGCCTCTGCCCAAACTGTCCCCGTGTTCGCGTGGAATACAGGCACGTTAAATATGTGGGTACGTAAGTCCTTCCGAGAGGTTTATTGTAGGGGAAGGAGGGTTCGGTCTCTCTGTATGCCGCCTCCACTGGGATCTGGTTTATATTGGGTGGCAATTTTCGGCCATCCAGACTGGTACTTTACACCTTTAGGTAGGTCGGAGGATTTGAGTCGTAAAAGAAGGAAGAAGTTTTTGTGTTTTTTCTTAGAATTATATATAACCCCACAAGCTATAGTTTTTTCACACTAAATATTGCAGGCCAACGGCCGTACCGTGCTGAAAACACCGGTTCTCGTTAGATCACCGAAGTCAAGCAGCATCGGGCGCGGTTAGTACTTGGTGGGTGACCACCTCGGAACACCGCGTGCTGTTGGCCATCTCGGGTGCGGTATCCCCGTGGTTTGCGCGCTAGATTTGCACGCTACCACAAATGCCGCCGTGTTCATGCGGAGTACGATCACGTTAAACATGTGGGTCCGTAAGTCCTTCCGAGAGGTTGGTGGTAGGGGAAGGAGGGTACGGTCCCTGTGGATGCCTCCCCCACTGGGTTCCGGTCTAAATTGGGTGGCACTTCCCGGCCGTCCATACAGTTACCTTACACCTTTCTGGTAGGTCGGACGGTCTGGGTCTCAACAACAACAACAACACTAAATATTGCGGAGGGTACGGTCCCTGTGGATGCCTCCCCCACTGGGTTCCGGTCCAAATTAGGTGGCACTTCCCGACCGTCCAAACAGTTACCTTACACCTTTCTGGTAGGTCGGACGGTCTGGGTTTCAACAACAACACTAAATATTGCGGGCCAACGGCCGTACCGTGCTGAAAACACCGGTTCTCGTTAGATCACCGAAGTCAAGCAGCATCGGGCGCGGTTAGTACTTGGTGGGTGACCACCTCGGAACACCGCGTGCTGTTGGCCATCTCGGGTGCGGTATCCCCGTGGTTTGCGCGCTAGATTTGCACGCTACCACAAATGCCGCCGTGTTCATGCGGAGTACGATCACGTTAAACATGTGGGTCCGTAAGTCCTTCCGAGAGGTTGGTGGTAGGGGAAGGAGGGTACGGTCCCTGTGGATGCCTCCCCCACTGGGTTCCGGTCTAAATTGGGTAGCACTTCCCGGCCGTCCATACAGTTACCTTACACCTTTCTGGTAGGTCGGACGGTCTGGGTCTCAACAACAACACTAAATATTGCACCGGCCGTCCAATTAGTTGCTCATGTCCTCTGTATGAGTCGGACGGTCTGGGTCTTCAACACTAAATATTGCTTGCCAACGGCTCTACCGTGCTGAAAACACCGGTTCTCGTTAGATCACCGAAGTCAAACAGCATCGGGAGCGGTTAGTACTTGGGTGGGTGACCACCTGGGAACACCACGTGCTGTTGGCACATTTCGGACGCTGTAGCCAGGTGGTTTTCGCGCTGGATTTGCACGTTGCTACAACTGCCGCCGTGTTCATGTGGAGTACGATCATGGTAAACATGTAGGTCCGTAAGTCCTTCCGAGAGGTTGGGGATAGGGGAAGGAGGTTAAGGTCCCTGTGGATGCCTCCCCCACTGGGTTCCGGTCAAAATTGGATTGCACTTCCCGGCCGTCCAAACGGTTACATTACACCTTTCTGGTAGGTCGGACGGTCTGGGTATCAACAACAACACTAAATATTGCTGATAATAGCAACGTACAAAAGATCCTTGTAATAAATGAGAAAAATATTAGAATGAGAGAACTTTAATTTTTATGTTGATACTTGTAGACTATCACTTAGGTTTTGTTATAATCATGTTTTCGTTTCTGTCTGATGCAGATTATATCTTAGTAGGTCCGGTCACAGCTTCTTCGAATCATATATTTAACCTTCGAGCTATTATTGGACCAATTTTTAGATATTACCAATTTTGCTATATACCAATTTAGATGCATGCCAAAATATTACCAATTTTGTTATATACCAATTTAGATGCATGCCAAAATATTACCAATTTTGAGATATACAAGATCAATATCTATATTTTAGAATATAATTTATAAATATGAAATTCTGCGTATTTTAAAATAAATAATTTTAAAATTATCACATCAGGAACCGTCAGATTCAGTAACATTAATATTATGCATACGTAATTACCAAATTGGGAATTCATATTCTCAAAACATTGTAATGTTCACAAATTAGATCATTTCCATTATTACAGTATCAAATAAAGCAAATGGTTTATAAATGGATTCTAAATATGGATAGAGACGAAGGTTTTGTCCCTTTTGTGAATTGGTATGATGGGCAAACATATAGAAATATATTTTCTACTTAATCCATTGATCTTTTAAGTGCAATGACCTAACGACAGGTATGGCCTCCTTAATGCTTGATTACTGCAATGTGATCTGCTTAATTGATTCATGGTACAAGGTGTTTTTATTTCCTTAAAGCAGCTAGTTAGATTAACTGTTGGAAAAATCATCCAGTAAAATAGCATAATCGTCTGATAAACATGGTTATTACTTTCCTTATATACATAATGTATAAGGAAAGCATTGTGACGGGATCGAAAATTCGAATTCGAGTTTTCGACGGGAGAGCACGTTTCAAGCATCCCTGATCACGAATCGAAAATTTTTGAAGTGATGTTTCTGTATTTTCCTAGTCATCGTTGTATCGAATGGGACTTCCTTCCATTCACTATTTGAATCCTTCACCGTCTACTCAAGAAAAGAAACTTTCTATCATTCCAAGAATCCTCTACTCAAGAACATTCTATTCTAGAAACCTCTACTCACGTCGCTACTACTCTGAAACGCTCACGACTCGAAAATTAATACTATTATATCTTCGGAACGCAGAAAATGCTGATTAGCTCGGTGTGATTGGTCTATCAAATGAACCAGTTAGTCTTGTTTGTTTAAGTAAACATACATTATAATGCAAACTGAGGGAAATAATATTCGAACGGCTATTTAGACCTCACACTTTATTATACACAAAGTAAATAATGTTCACTCATCCTCAGCAACAATGCAAGCTTGTACACTTGATACAAGATGTATCATCGTGTTTTTCAATATATCAATGGTTACACAACTTTACATGCAGATTAATAAAACAGCCACTTTTGAAACCGTTATTAATTTTCTTATATACATAATGTATAAGGAAAGTATTGCGACGGGGTCGAAAATTCGAAATCGAGTTTTCGACAGAAGAGCACGTTTCAAGCATCCCTGATCACGAATGAAACATTTTTGAAGTCATGTCTGTGTGTGTGTGTGTCAGTGAGTCTGTGGAGACGAGAATTGACGAAGGAATTGACCGATTCGAACGAAATTTGGTACAAAAATCACAATCCATGAATACTGGAAACCTATTGTTTTTAAACATTATCAAATGTCCAAAACCCCCCCTAAATTTTTGAGTGAAATTTTGAAAAAATCAAAAAATCAAACGCTTTACTAAAGTTGTGCAAATAGGCATTTCTTATGCAATTTTTCCTTAGAAAACGATTGACTTAAACTTTAGAAGGCTAGCATGAACCGTTCTCGAGACATTGCACATTTTTTAAATACATTTATCAAAAATCCCATTAATTAAATATAATATATTAATTGTTTAAAAACCTTTTCACTTTTCATATGTAATATCATGCGATACATTTGGTGACATCATTCTCGTGGATCTAGCTCGTTCCTTTCATGAGAAATGATACTTTGAGTAATATTTTTGTATTTGAACACCAATAGTCATTTATCTGCAATAAGAATAACTTATTTCTCCGTTTATAACGCAGGATTTTGGCGACGAATTTGGCGGAATGTCGCCAACTTGGCGAATTTTTAAAATGCTGCCAAATTAACGAAAATCTTGCCAAATGGATAAAAATGACGCTAAATCAATGAAAAGGACGACTAATTGACAAACATTCAATACCTTGGAAATAATATAAGTATCTACTATAAGAAAAACCTATTTTTTTACTGTAAAAGTAGTAAATGCATTGCATTATATAAGGAAAGGCATATGTTGCCCACATCAGATATTTACATAAGTTCTTTTGCATTGTTTAACTTTAAATTGGAGTGTTCTAAAGATGGAGAAGTAAGATCTACTAATAGAAAAGATATTGCCTGCAATCAATTGAGAAGGTTTGAAATGCTTTTAGAGGTGAATTGAAGACATAATTATCTTGAAAACAAAGTGAATTTGGTAAAACTTTTCAATTACAAAGTTATAGAATGTCAATGTTTTAGTGTAGTTTCACCAACGTTTTTACATGCCATGCATATAAACAATGAAATAAAGTTAACGAAAAGGGATCAGTTATTATATAGCAGAATTTATCTCTCCATTTTTATATAATATTCATTTTTAATGCAAAAAAGTTAATATGAAATAAATTAAAATCAGTTTATTACACGGATTATTGTTTTTCCAAGCGTATTTCATTTATCTTTCCTTCAGAAGTAATTCAGTATAATTAGACATTTGCATACTTACTGGTTTTCACACTAACCTCATTCATTATCGTCTGCGTACATGTTGCGTGCAAACCATACGCTTTTCCATATTAAATATAGAAATCTTTACAGTTTGTAATTGAACATTTTCGCCTATTTTGCTTTACTTCCGAAATAGAGGTTTTAACTTCTTCAATTCGCCACTAGAGGGGCTGCAAACTTTATGGATTGATAGCTCATAGTTGCTTTCATAGTAGTAGACCCAGCTTTTGCAGATGTAGAGCACTTCAATAGAAAGTTAAATGGATGCATAAAAACTTATGAGGAAGGCTTGTATATTTAGTGTAGTGAGTAAACCAGCCAATACAACAAGTGGGGATAATGCATGCAAATAAAAGTTAATTCACTTGTATTAAACATTTTGGGGTGACGTGAAGTTCACATAAGTGACTTTCGCTACAAAAATTAATCAATTAATCAATTTGCTTCCTTTAGTACATGATGAAGGTCCTGCACTCCTGAGGTCCTGCAATCGTACCGATGTGTGCTGTATTTCAGTATTATCTCTCTGGACTCGATTTCAAAACTGTCCATAAACTACCCACTGACATTTTTAAAAGAATTCAAACACATATATTTAGAAGAATAAAATTATTCAATTCCATATGATTTTGCTACCTGGTAAATATTTCGCCAATATCTACGGTATCTAACTCAGCCTGTATTATTTTAAAGAATACTTGCTCTCCTCGAAGGGAGATTTACAAGTGAGGCTGGTAGGTAAATTAAGAATATGCACTTGACTGTGCCCTAACTGAGACATTGCCCTAATGTAACAAGATCTAGATCAGATAAATTAATATCCATGAAGACGTATGCTATTGTGCTTTGTATTCGTATTAGAGCTTTAAATATAAATGCATATTACCTAACTTTGCACTAGTATACGTCTGTACATTATCTAAGAAAGTTTACTGTACATGGTGTGAAGAATAGATCAGGCAAATGACTCGAAAAATATTGAGGTTATTAAATAATCTTTTGCAGGTTGATAAGAAACCACAATGCCGCTACATGATGACACAACTTTAGGGAGATGAGCGCCGTTGGCCAGTGGTTAGCGCGCTGGAGTTGGACTCGGTAGGCCATGGTTCGATTCCCGCCACTGCCAAAACTGCTGCCGTGTTCAAGCGGAGTACGATCACGTTAAACATGTGATTCAGTCAGTCTTTTCGAGAGGTTGGTGGTATGGGAAGGAGGGTACGGTATCTGTGGATGCCTCCCCCACTGGGCTCCGGTCTAAATTGGATGCCACTTGTTTTCGACAGAAGAGCACGTTTCAAGCATCCCTGATCACGAATGAAACATTTTTGAAGTGATGTCTGTGTGTGTGTGTGTGTGTGTGTGTGTGTGTGTGTCAGTGAGTCTGTGGAGACGATAACTGACGAACGAGTAGACCGATTCAAACGAAATTTGGTACAAAAATCACAATCTGTAAACACTGGAAGCCTATTGTTTTTATACGAAATTAAATCTTCAGCACCCTCCTAAATTTTTTAGTGAAATTTTGGAAAAATCGTTAAAAAAGCAAAACCACTAATATAGTTACACAATTAGACATTTCTTATGTAATTTTTTATTAGAAAACGATTGACAGAAATTCTAGAACACTAACATGAACCGTTCTCGAGATATTGCACATGTTTCAAAAAATTTATCAAAAAGTCATATAAAATAAAAAAAAATATTTCTTATTGAGAAACATGCTTACTTTTCATGTGTAATACCATGTGATAAATTTGGTGACGACATGATGATGACGACAGGGAAAATGACGACTCATTGACGAAAATTTTATATCTTGGAAAAAATATAAATAACTACTATAAAAATCATTCTCGTGGATCTAGCTCATTCCATTAATGAAAAAAGATAATTTGAGTAATACTTTTGTATTTGAACGCCAATAGTAATTTATTTGCTGTAAGAATAACATATTTCTTCGTCCATAACGCTTGGCGAGATTTTGGCGACGAATTTGATGGTATGTCGCCATTTTGGCGACTTTTTAAATGTTGCTAAATTAACGAAAAACTCGACAAATGGATAAAAATGACGTTAAATAACTACTATAAATAACTACTAGAAAAATCATTCTCGTGGATCTAGCTCATTCCATTCATGAAAAAAGATAATTTGAGTAATACTTTTGTATTTGAACGTCAATAGTCATTTATTTGCTGTAAGAATAACATATGTCTTCGTCCATAACGCTTGGCGAGATTTCGGCGACGAATTTGAGGGTATGTCGCCAATTTGGCGACTTTTTAAATGTTGCTAAATTAACGAAAAACTCGCCGAATGGATAAAAATGACGATAAATCAATGACGACTCATTGATGATGGCGACATGGGAAATGACGACTCATTGACGAAAATTTTATATCTTGGAGAGAATATAAATAACTACTATAAAAATAATCTATTTTTTTTTACTGTAAAAGTAGTAAATTCTTTGCATTATATAAGTAAAGTCATGTGCTGCCCACATCAGATTTTTTATAGTTATGTTGCAGTTTTCCTGCAGCACAAAAATGCTTAGTACTAATTGTTTAACGGTCTATAACATCGCAATCCACTTTTTACCCCTACTTAAAACAGAAACCGAAATATCTCGCCGTATGTTTTCTCTTCGTGTGCAACGCTATAGGGGGCTATCAATACACCACTAATTTCCAAACTTCTTTTGTCGCGTAACCCTTTCGACATTCAATTTGATGTCGGAACTTCCAAATGAGAAAAATCTGTGGTCCAAATTATGCATTCAAAATTTCACGCATTTTTTTTTTATCGTTTTAGAAATTTTACACGAAACGGAATACACTATAATATACTATAACCTCCGATACATCTCGAGTTATTGTTCTTATCCATGACTTTGTGACGTCTAAGTAACTGTTCGATTATTATTTCCCCCAGTTTGCATTACAATTTATGTTTACTTAAACTAACCAATCTGTCTGGTTCTGTTGATAAACCAATCACACCGAGCTAATCAGCATTTTCTGAGTTCTTAAAGTAGAATATAAATATGTTTCTGATCGTGAGAGTATGAGAGGCTTCTTTCATGTAAAATTTCTAAAAATAAATAAAAAATAAAACGCTTGAATTTTGAATGCATAATTTGGACCACGGACGTTTTCTCATTTGGGAGCTCTGACATCAAATTGAATATCTAAAGGGTTACGCGACAAAAGAAATTTGAAAAATACTGGTGTGTAAAGAAAGCCTCATATGGCATTATACGAAGAAACTGCGTGAGTAGAATGTTCTTAAAATGAAAGATGGGTTCTTGAGTAGACGATGAAGGATTCGTGTAGTGAGTGGAAGAAAACCCCATTCGATACAACGATGACTAGGATGAATCTAGTATTCGGGGTGTGGCCGCAATACAGGACGAAGTAACAGAATGCCGGGGTAAGCATATAAACTTTGTAGATGCATATCCATATTAGCATTATCATCATCCTAGTTTATTGTAGTAGCTTGTATAATTGTCATCTATTCTGGGCGTATGCAATAACAATTAGTATATATGTTGTCCGTTGCTTTAAACAGCAAGCTGCTGTAATTTCTGTGAAGTCCCTAATAAACTGAGTTATATTTAAACAGTGACAACCTGTTCTATTGCCATTGTACCGAAAGGTCGGAATATCAAATACTCTAAGATTGAGTTAAGCAACTTTTGACAGATTAAGTAAAAATCCTCTACAATAGCATCTAAATAGAGTAAAGAGACATATAAACTTTACAATTCTCTTTGACACTCTGCATAACTGCGCTTCATTATGCGAACCCCAATAATTTTACATCAGAATATCTTCCATTTCATACAATTAATTTTAGAAATTTTTGCTTCAACATATGGAAACGATGTTTTTATCTAACAGGAAACACACCCACAATATATACAGAACTTCTACTGACTTCAATATAACTCTTCCTTAACGTTCCTCCTGGGCACGTGTGGCTGGTATTAAACGGCTCAGAATCAACAGATATAAAAGAAACGTGGACACAAAGTTCTGAGCCCGGGCGGAGAAATTCATTAGAAAGAAACACAGGGGGAGCAACTACTGTTTCACTATATTCTAAATTAGAAACCACAGGGAGGGAGCAGGGAAGTTCTCTTTTCACCAAAGTAGTCCCCTGTTGAAAGTAACAGCAAATATTACTGGAATTACGGGTCGGACTAAACATAATAGCATTCTATGTAGTACAGCATACATTTCCTGATCAAAATGGAAGTAGATTCTGTGTATGTTTTATAGAACATAAAATCCTGAGTTGCAGACAATTTAGAAAGTTCTGCCAAATATTGAAATAATTAAAAGTTGTGATATAAGTTAATGGATTAGCTAAAATATGGTGTTTACAATATAATAAAAGACATTAAACTTAGAAAGAATAATTTTTGAAATTATTCTATTGCATAATTAAAATAAATATTTAAAAGTTAACGGACAAAAGTTTTAGTCAAACTGTTATCTTTACTTTGGTAAAAAAAAATAAAAATTATATAAAATTAATTGATACACAATTATATTATTACATAATTGATGAATTATATAGTCCTAAAATATATTGCTAAAACACTATTAAATTGTTCAAAAATGATCAAAGTTTTTTAACAGTTTTCGTTCGTTACTAATTCCCCCGTGGTGAAGGGGCGCCTATGCACCACGTCAATAAGACCCCCCCCCGGTACCCCATGGGGAAGGGGAGAAGATTTGCAGCTTCACTTTTATAGAGTCTCCCCGAAGGGCGGAAGTCCGACTTGGCTTTGACATGACAACATCCATGCCCGCTGCTGGATTCGAACCCGCAACCCTGCAATCCAACGATCAAACGGAAACGCATTCCCCTGACCGCTCGACTACCGGATCGGCTTTTAACAGTTTTAAATTGTAGTAATTCAATAACACGTGTGCCCCAAGAGTACGTTGGCATAGTACAAATTTTTGAAAAAGAATGAATGCATTTATTTTGATGTTTACATTTTTAGAATTTCTAAACTAAAAATTATTATTTTGTCATTATTCCAATCATAATGAAGCGTAAAGCCATGATATAAGTTCTTTATCCTATGTTTTAAGGATGACGTTGAATGGGGTTCCGTCTGAAGGAATATGTGTTTTCTACTCAATTTTCATTTAGTAAGTTGCAGTGCTTTTCTGTGAGGTGAAGCAGCAGAAACGGCGCTTAACTAACAATAAATATCAATATATCCAATAATTAAAGACAACAATTTTATAATTAACACAATGCTTTACTAATTAAATGCATCATTCCATCGTAACTTAGCCAATTGCTACGTTTTTAACGCGGCCTTTTAAGCCTTCGCATAGAATAGGGCTAGCGCTAGTTACATGCACGAAGGGTGAAATTAAATACAAGCCCAATCCTTACAAATCTGTGCCAATAATTCATGATCTTCTTCAACAGGAATTTCGTGAAAACATATTAAATCAAGCTTTATGTAGGTATTTGCTCTAAAAATTTCGAAATAAAATGCATATATAAAAGCTAATTATTATATTACTGTGTGATCTCCTGTTGTTTCTATTATTTCAATATTTTAGTGAGCATTTTTTCAGAAAAAATTAGAACAGAAATAATATAATCTGCTTTTAATTAGGTTATTAAAAGTAATGGTATGCCGACAAAAATGTTATATTCAAATGTTATTAATTAGGTAATAATATGTTTCCATTCAAATCCGTTGTTTTGAAAGAACAGATAACAAAAGACTGTATATTATCTAATTACAAATCTAACTTTGTTTGAAACATTGAGAAATTTTGTTTTATTTTCACTCATTAAAATTTTGCCATCCTCAATAGGACTGCAAAGTAATAGAACAAGATTATGTTGAAATTATATATTTTGTACTTTAAAAGATGTTTGGAATGTTTTCGTGTTATAAAAGTACATTCAAGATGTGAATCTATAACGCATAATTAAATTACACAATAGATTAAAGTTTTATCAAATTAATAGTAATTGTTCTCAGTCATGATAATTTTATCTATATATTTCATTGTAGCTGCTCATTAAGCGTAAATAGATTGGGAAAAATAAAGTTTCGATGAAATTGCATTCTATCTGCACGAAATTATATATCTTTCAATAAAATCAGCATCGTTATGTCACATATGAATCATTCATTTTATAGCGATTACAATCATATAATTGCCTAACGTGTTTTGTCTTTCTAGGCTTTTCAGAAGACAAGGATGAATCTTTGCTCACTTATTATATCAACCATCGGAGAGAACCTAAAGTTGTCGGATTTAAAATTTACCTCTTCCCCCCCCCCCCCCCACTTGGACGCGGACGTAATGGTTTTTGTTTTAAAAGTTATTTTTAGAAGATCTTGGTGACATAGATAGTGGAACTTTTCACACTTATAGTATCAATCTAATAAGAGAACCTAACGTAGTTGGATTTTCGACCATTCTCCGGGACTGCAATTATGTTTTTTTAATCTTTCCAAACACTCAAACAGCCCTTTGGTGGTTTAGAAGACTATAACTTTTCAGATTTATAATATTGACCACTTAATAGAACATATCGGAATCGGATCATCAGTCTGCAGGAGTAGACAAAAGAGGGGGGGGGGGGATTAAAGACTCTCAGGATTCTGGCAAAACCTCAACTAGGGATGTATAAGGCTGAAACTCGACCATGGGGAAGAAGCAAACTAGGACAATTTTCAATTATGAAAACCTTTTTAGACGGTAAACTCCATTGTTAAACAAAATTAATTTTAATAAACAAAGTTCCAACTTATTTTGTTAAGAGTTTTAGTTTCCCTAATTTTGGCAGGTTTAAATACTAGTATATCATAAATAAAATAAAAGTTATCAACCCATATAACCTATATAAGATAATTACATAATTCAATATATCGTCAATATATATTAGAACAGCTATCATCAACTCCTGGATGACAACGGACAATTTTGTAAATAGAATAGAATAATAGACCCTGCTATTATTAAATATGTTAAGGGTTTTTTTAGAAAATCAATATGAATACTATGAAAATTTGCATTTTATTTTAAATCACTGGCATCAAGCACATCTACTAAGAGATAACAAGTAAATATGTATAAAAACTCCGTTTGGGGGTAAAGGTTTTATTCATAACTCGTGATGAACAGTTTCAATGGTCGCAGATCATAAGACATATAAGTAAAATAGGAATTCTATATAAAAAAAATCATTTTTGTTCAACACAAAGCGTAACTTATATTGACATAAGGCATATCGTCATAAAACATTGAGCTCAATTTATGCAGTTTACATTAAAAACTTGGCAGTGTTTAACTTTTCAATATCGTGTTTTAAATTTTTTTATATTTTATGTATGTAGAAGCGAAACTGAATATTGAACTCTTTTGGAACTATCTTACAACAATGGAATTTTTGAAGTTCATTTCGCAAAAAAAAAAAATGTTCTTTTTTTCAAAAACCCGCCAGATTTTTATAGATTAAAATGTTCAACTTAACTAAGATATGCCGTCAAAGTAATTGAAACAGACCGGCAACCATCAATTATAGCAAATTAAATAAAAGCTTAACTTTTATAAAGGATCAATATAGCGAATGTTTTTGTACGTTGAACATAAGTGTATTAATATACATTTAACAAAATCATATCATACTAAAATCATGTAAATAATAACAACTGCATAAGTAAATATACATGAGTATATTAACGACGAAATGATCAGCATGCCATTACATCATTCGCACATTAAGTGCATTCAAGCATAAAATATAAAGCACTTACTAGTTCCGCTTTACCAACAGATATCTGAGAAGCGTTAAAAGTGGGTGTCAAGTATTATCTGCTTCGCAATTTATTTATGGTAGCATTTATTATACCGTACTGAAAAGTAACTCACGCCGGTCCATTTTATCTGTCTAGTCCAGAGACAAAGGCATGAATTACACTAGCGTTAATCTCCAGTAATATTTAACCTTTATTGAAGTGGTATGTCATTTATTACTAATATTATATTATTATTGGAAAATTCATCTTTAAGCTGTTTATTTAAATAATAGTTAGGAAATGCACATATCAATTCAAATATGAGTTATGGATGTTAAATTATGAGAACGAAATAGGAGGAAGTACAGTACCTTGGTGTAAGTTCTTATAAAGGTTAATTAATTAAGGTACAAAATGTAAAGCATAAAAGTCAAAATACGCATATTACTGTAACTAATACCTGAAAAATTCTCACGGTATATTGTCTATCTCCGATGAAAAACTATATTTAGAGGCAGCCATTGCTATTATTTGAAAGTTCGGGGTGCTTGACATTAGTTCCAAATCTGATGGTGTTGCGTGACAAATTTACCGACCTTGGAACCGAAATATCACAAATTTGTTAAATACAAGTAATACAAGTAATAAATTATGATGCGTAGCTCGAGTAAAATTTAATTTTACATACGTCTATAATTTTCTGTTTTGTGAATAAGTTCATTTAATTTATCTTTACTTCTACCTGACAATTGTTGTTGTTGAGACCCAAACCGTCCAACCTACCAGAAAGGTGTAAGGTAACCGTTTGAACGGCCGGGAAGTGCCACCTAATTTAGACCGGAACCCAGTGGGGGAGGCATCCACAGGGACCGTACCGTCTTTCCCCTACCACCAACTTCTCGGAAGGACTTACGGACCCACATGTTTAACGTGATCGTACTCCGCATGAACACGGCGGCAGTTGTGGCAGCGAGCAAATCCAGCTCGCAAACTACCGGGCCACCGCACCCGAATTGTGCCAACAGCACGTGGTGTTCCCAAGTGGTCACCCACCCAAGTAATAACCGCGCCCGATGCTGCTTGACTTCGGTGATCTAACGACCTGACAATTGTTGTGTGGCTTTGTAAGATAGCTAGTAACTGCATATTGTTCCTGTTTACCTTTATTGGAGCTTTAAATAAAAGGTTAAATTTTAATGAATTTCAGAGCCATTCCTTTATCCTCCAAATACATCTACGATTCCAGAGAATACGTCACAATACTTAAATTTTATACAGCGTCTTCTTTAAACTTTTTAAATAATAGTGTTAAAGAAACAAAGTTGAAGAAAAATACAAACTGCTAACTTGCTATTTATAATTTTTCTATGATCTATAGGGCGTGGGATGCAAATATTAAACAAATAAAAATTGTTGAAGGACTGTAATTTTATTGCAAATAAATCATCAATGGACTGGTTTCAGACACATAACGCTAGTATCATTATGTAATAGCCAGAAGACTCCTTAGCACACATGGCCTACCTTATTTGGCTTTCAGGTTTCACCTGCCATTACTTAATAACTGATACCTGCAATAACAATAAGGTAACTCGTTATGGGCCACGATTTTGCGATTTAGATCAAGATGCACAAATCCGCGATGGCCGTCCTCAGTGATGCCCAATTTGCAGTGATGCACACATCTGCAATAATTTTCTGTCTCATTTCTTAAAATTGTTGTATATGAATAATTTTCATGTTTTCATTGCGGATACCTGCTTTTACATGATGAAGAGCTTATAAAATGCGCGAAACCGGTCCATGAACGCTGTTATCTTCAGTGAAATTGTGATTTTAACTTTTTGAACAACCCCTGTAGGTAAGAAGACCTGTGAGTAATAGATAAAATTGTAGCTATACCAAAGTTAAGAATATAGGATATATTGCCTAAACAAATACATGGGAATATACAACGTGTTTCAAAAGTTTTACACAATTACAACTACATATATCTTCAACGATTGGTGACACAGCCATGGTTCGTCCTTCCGATAGGTTGGTGGTAGGGGAAGGAGGGTACGGACCCTGTGGATGCCTTCTCCACTGGGTTCCGGTCAAAATTGGGTGGCACTTCCCGACCGCCCAAACAGTTAACTTATACCTTTCTGGTAGGTCAGACGGTCTGGGTCTCGACAACAACAACAACAGCCATGGTTCGAATTTAAGAAATGCTTCAAATAGAACAGATTTTTATATTATGACAGTTCTAGTAACGTGACACGTTTTAGTAAAAATGTGCAAATTTTGACTTATTATGCGAGCCTTAGGAATTTTAAATTAACAAATTGTTCCTTATTTAAAGATATTCTGAAAAAAAAAAAACTCCATTCTCTAATTTGCAAAGTTACTCGTCAAATAATTTTTAGTTATAGGACTTCGTTTTGACGCGATCTAGAGAAAAGTAGACATCATATATTTCAGGGGTTGTATAAAAATTGAATCTTCAACTGTTTTTACTTAATCTGGAGAAAAGTAGAAAATATATATTTCAGGGGTCGTATAAAAATTGAATCTTCAACAATTTTGACTCAATATGGAGAAAAGTAGAAAATATATATTTCAGGGGTTGTATAAAAATTGAATCTTCAACAATTTTGACTCAATCTGGAGAGAAGTAGAAAATATATATTTTAGGGGTCGTATAAAAATTGAATCTTCAACAATTTTGAATCAATCTTTAGAAAATTAGAAAATATATATTTCAGGGGTCGTATAAAAATTGAATCTTCAACAATTTTGATTCGATCTGGAGAAAAGTAGAAAATATATATTTGAGGGGTTGTATAAAAATTGAATCTTCAACTATTTTGACTCTATCTAGAGAAAATTAGAAAACATATATTTCAGGGATCGTATAAAAATTAAATCTTCAACAATTTTGACTCAATCTGGAGAAAAGTAGAAAATATATATTTCAGGGGTTGTATAAAAATTGAATCTTCAACTATTTTGACTCGATCTAGAGAAAATTAGAAAACATATATTTCAGGGATCGTATAAAAATTAAATCTTCAACAATTTTGACCCAATCTGGAGAAAAGCAGAAAATATATAATTCAGGGGTCGTATAAAAATTGAAACGTCAACTATTTTGACTCCATCTAGAGAAAAGTAGAAAACATATATTTCAGGGTTTGTATAAAAATTGAATCTTCAACAATTTTGACTCAATCTGGAGAAAAGTAGAAAACATATATTTCAGTGGTCGTATAAAAATTGAATATTAAACTATTTTGATTCCATCTAGAGAAAAAAAGAAAACATATAATTCAGAGGTCGTAAAAAAATTGAATTTCATTAAATAAGAATTTTCATTCGAAATCTTGCATGAGAATATATATTCATTAAAAGGTTTATACAATCCTCAATTATCTATCGAAAACTTCAATTAATCATAGCTGAGATATTTGAGTTGTATGGCAACGGGGCTGCTTTGTTTGTTTAATAATAATCCGGAAATTGTTTTTTTTATAAATTTCTCTTTTAATTGTCGCGTAAAATGTTACATTTCATACTTATTAACAAGAAGGTGTAACAAGGTCACACTTTGCATATGTTGATACTCAACTTTAATTAAATGATTATTTAAATTCAAGCCATGGATCTGCGACTAATCGTTCAAGAAAGTTTGACTGCGCAATATTTTTAAATCACTCAGTATAAACGATAAAATGAACTCCAACTTCTAACGTCCTTTTCACATCAATGCCATTCAATCATAAAAACAAAGGTTCTGTTTTACAAACACATATCCGAAAATCGTTAAAAGTGGGTGTCAAATATTATCAGTTTCTCAATTTATTTATGGCAGCATTTATTCCACCGTACTAAAAAGAAACTCCCACAGGTCCACTTTATCTGTCTGGCGTAGATACAGCGACGAACATTGCACTAATGTTTCTCTCAGTGCAATATTTCATCTATGTTGAAGTGGTTTGTGCTTCGTTTATCACTAACCTTATTACGGAAAGCAATGTTTAATCTGTTCATTTAAAAAATAGTTAAGGGATGCACATGGCAATTTAAATATGACTTGTGAAGTTTAAATCACGAGTTACTAAATAGCAGGATATTCAATTAACCTTAATGTAAGTTCACAAACCGCACGATCGCAATTAAGGTGCAAGGAGGAAAATTGGAAAAACTAAATTTAACAATTTGGGCTTTCAGTATAAATAACATTATTCGTGAACTGAAATAGTAGGTGTGTAACCAGTTTTGAGACAAGATTTAGCGGAAAAAGTTTTATGTTGAATATTTATGATTATCTGTAATATCAAACAATGGCATCAGACTTAAGGGCGCCAGATTTATTGCACCCTCAGCTGAGAAGTCAAACAAAGCCATAAACATAGGGGGATAAAGTGAAGACAAGAGATTGGGTAAAGATGTTAACCAATTATGGAAGATGTCTGGTCACATTGCACTAAAGTCGGGCAATAGTAGACAAGAGGCATGTCAGACCTCAGGCGAAAAGAGGTTGCAACATATGAAAAGTTCTGGAGATGTTAAGAACAATAAGAGAGTTCAACAGCAGGAGAGTTCAAGAGTGCAAGTTCGACAAGAGCAGTCGGAGCAGACAAGAGTAGCAGTGAAGCCAGAGTACCAGATTTCGAGTTTGTACGACTGGCGATGCAGTTATGATGAGGTCAGATTGATTCGTGCTCGGTGATCGACTTCCGTACGAGAAAATGTACCACACCGTGAATTGGTGCAGTTGGGTGTACACTGATGAAACAGAACCAGCAGAACCAAAGATGACTGTGTCAATGCACAAAGACAAAATTGGAGGTATGTGTTCCTATCAATAATTATAGAAGGTCATCAATGCAGTTTAGGCATTTTTAACTTAACTGGTCTCACATTCGCAATCTCCTCCTCAAATAGTAATATGATAATTGTTCTAATTAATTTAATAATCAACCAAATGTTGTTAATAAATGATTATATTTTAGAATTAAAATAGTGCAATTAATTATGGTAGAATGTTAATGTATTCTGTTCCAGGAACTCGCAGTAAAGATAAATATGGTGGGTTTAAGCGGAACATAACACAACGTGTTTTAATGATTCACGACTTTACGACATTACGGCTGTGTTGATTATGAATAATTTAATAAGTATAAAAGCCAACATAAAGTTTCCTTTTTGTGCATCACAGTAGGCATCTGTGTTGGCAGTAAGAACTTTATCTGTATGGAAACTAACAATTGGGTCCCATTATGTAACGGGCTTCAAATTCATTAAAAAGACTGAGCTTAGGCTGAATGGAACTTAAACTGCGTAATCCATAGAACATGTCGATAGTTAGAGTTATTTTCTAAAGGTGAGGTTTCCCTTCTATTCCACATAGCCGCATGCATTATCCGATTTCTGATCTTTATCGCGTTCATCAATATGTAATAGCTGAGTACCGTAGTGACAGAAAATAAATATAAACGTATTATATACCTTAATTTTGTGAATCTGTACGGATACCAACAATTTTCGTCCAACCACTAATTTAGTATAAAATTTCGCAAAGATTGAGCTCAGGATGCATGAAACTGAAATTGCTTCGATTTAAAAAGTTTGTGAATATATATGGAAACCACAAATGTTCATGTTACCACCCATTTGGCAAAACTTTTCCTAAATATTTAGTTCATAATGCACGAAGTTGCAATTATTGTGCTATAATAATTTATTCTGTGAACCTCTATGAAGACCACCAATTTTCGTACTACCAATCATTTGTCATAAAAGTTCTTAAAGATTGACTTCAGGATGCATGACGTTGTAGTTATTGTGTGATAAGAATTTTGTGAACAGCAATGAAAACGATCAATTTTCGTCTTACCATACATCTTCCATAAAATTTCATAAATATTGAGCTCAAGACATACGAAGCTGTCATTGTTGTACTATAAGAATTTATTTTGTGAACCTCTATGAAGGCCACCAAATTTCGTCTTACCAACCATTTGTCTTAAAAGTTCTTAAAGATTGATTTCGGGATGCACGAAGTTGCAATTATTGCGCGATAAGAATTTGGTGAACCTCAAAGAAGAAGATCAATTTTCGTCTTACCGCTCATCTGGCTTCAAATTTCACAAAGATTGACATCAGGATATACGAATCTGCAATTAATGCGTGATAAGCGTTTTGTAAACCTCTGTGGAGTGGAGTCCAGCAACTTTTGTCTTACCACTAAAGTTTGCATACAGTTTCTTATAACAAATTTGGTTAATTAAAGCTGCAATTATTGACTGATAAGAATTTTCTGAAACTCTACGGAGACCAACATATTTTTTTTTGCCATGCTCCTGTCATCGAATTTCTTAAAACTTGGAGTTCAGTATGAACGAAGCTTTAATGTCTGCATGATAAGAAGAAACATTTCAGTCTCAATAGAGGTGCTCAATAGAAGTTGTTTCTGAACCAAAGTTGTGCTTAGGAATAAATAAAACTGCCTAAGAAAATACCTAGCATTACAAAATTGATGACGTAAATTCCACTTCGTTATTCCTCTGCCACATCAAGTGCATTGAAGCATATAATATGAATTACTTACATAGTTCCACTTTACCAACAGATATCCGAAATGAATTAAAATAGGGCGTCAAGTATTATCAGCTTCGCAATTTATTTATGTTAGCATTTGTTCCACCTTACTAAAAATAACTCAGCCAGGTCCATTTTATCTGACTGGTCCAGATACAAAGGCATGAATTATACGAATGTTACTCTCTGAGTAATATTTCCTCTTTGTTGTGTGCTTCATTTATCACTGATCTGATTACGAAAAGTTGTGTTTAAGCTGTTTATTTAAATACTAATTAAGGAATGCACGTAGTAATTTAAATAAGAATTATGAAGGTTAAATGTTCAGTATCTAAATAGGCGAATAATAAATATATTGGTGTGAGTTTACCTAGCTGCATGTGCAGAACTAAATTGCAAGATATAAATCAGGAAACATTTAGTTAAGAAAATATGCTTTATATGTATCTAACTACACATAATATTTAGTGTTATTAAGACTATTTAAATAATAGTCGTGTAGTATTTAGTAAACACCATTTAGCCTGTTATCTTAATTTATATATTACTATTTGCTGTAAAGCGCTGGGTATATAACACACATATCAAACCAACAAAAATTAAAAGAAATTAAAATACAGTAATATTATAAACAGTTGATAGAAAGGAATAACTGGTTTAGAAAGCAGAAAGTAGTCCCCATTGTTTGGATAATAAAACAGGACACCCAGGTAACAAAGCCAAAAGAAACAGTACAATATATATTATCAATAAACTATTAATTCCCATCACGTTCTATGTTTCGTACCAATACATTTACTTTCATAACCATACCGCACTTCAAGGCTGGATCCTCAGTTGGAGTTTTGTCTGTCAAAACCAAATCTTTTCTATCAAAACGGCATTATTTCGCGCAAAACCTGACTTACCCTGGCGAAACTTGACCAGTATCGGTCGAAACCCAACAACCTTTCTTGGTCGAATTCCGACTTTCTCGGAAGAAGCTTCGCTGTTCCGTGTCGAAACCTGAACCTGATGTCCCCTGTCAAATTCTGACGTCCCTGTCAAAATAACAATTTTTATGACAAAACTTGATATTCTCCTGTTCATACGAACTTTTCTAACATAAATTTGCCATTTTTTTTATCGAAACTTGTCCCATTAATATCATTACTTTAATACTTGACTGTTTCTTACCGTTACCATTACTCATAACTTTCTCTTTCGGTACCTGATCCGAGAATTTCTAAACCTTATTTCTTTTCTTACACATGCAGTTACACATTTTGTGTCAAACTCATAATTTCTTCTGTAACAGTTCACCTTTCAATTCACTAGATGGAGCTCTACAACTTTATTTTATTGTATTCAATTTTATTTTTATTGTATTTTTTCGTTTATCTAGTTTTGAGCCAGAGTTCATTATCATAACTTTCTATATTCTTCAAAACGATAGCTGAAGTCCCTTTTATTTCATCGGGAATGACTAATTTGTTATAGAAAGAGCTAAAATGTGCACTTATAGATATTTCCTTATAAATATATTGATAGACGAGTTCTTGCCTTTGCTGGCATAGTTGCTCTCTCTTTTTATTCCAAAAAATGAATACTGTGTTTAACTCTCCAAAGAAAGGCTGATATTTATTTTAATCATATTTTCATATTGTTACTGTTTTTTTGTAAAGATAGTTTATTTATGTTAGTTCCCTCACAGCAAAGATCGTCACATGTGTGACAGTGACGTTGTAGTCACGTGGCACCTGGGTCACAATGTGACATCATATTTGTGGCTTTTATACGACGTTACGTATTAGTAACTTTGTAACTTCATTGTTATTATATTCTGTCACGTTTCTACAATTTAATTAACACGTAACAGTGTGACGACATTACAATGTGACGTCACAAACAAGTTAATATGCGACGTCACAAACGACCATGTAAATAGCCAAAATGACTTCGCTGTGACCTCAGTATGACATTGTCGACACGAACTGCGACTTTTTGTGACGTCCCAAAGTCACAGTGTGATATAAATCTTATGTCACTGTGAAAAAAATGCTGTTAGGGTTCTGTATAATAATTACAATTATTATCAACCTAAACTAATTGATCCTCACAGAGATAAAAGTTCGATTACGACCAATGAATGACCTATTAAGTATCAGGACATGGTGTGTGTGCCGATTATTAATTTTGTTGATTAAAATTAATATTGTCAAAAATGCATTTTACATTAAATTATTATTTATTAGTATATTAATTATACATGTAATCTGTTCTAAAACTTACTGCTGTGTACATTGCGTTGGTGGCCGCAAAACCCACCTATTTCTGTGCTTAACGGGATACTAAGTTAACAAACTAAAAATTAAGGTTAATAGTAAAGGAACAAACATTTATTTATCACATACTCAATTTACACTCTTTAGTTTTACAAATTAAATAAATATCACAATAGTGGAATACATCTCAATGGTAGTTCGGGGGGTGTAATGCCAGATGAATTGATATTTGGTTGGAGCACGTGGTGGGATGCATTAATTAGCTTTTCCTTAAAAACACAAATTTAGACAAAGAGGTTATCCTCATATAGTTTAATTGTACGGTACCTGATCTTCTTTCATATAACTTGGGTAACACCGATGCTTTGTCACACTTTACACTTGCAATACCAGATGAACATGAGCTCTCCTTCGAATTCCTATATCAGAGACGCACACACAACTCTTAACTCTGCTACCGTCGCTTCTTCTTGACTAGTCTAACTCCAACAGCCTGCCTTGACCAATTCTGACCCCCACTTCGAGCAACTCTCACTTATATCCCTTTTTCGGTCGGCGGTCCACGTGATGAAATGCAGAGCTGAGGGCTAATCCGTAGACATGGCGTCGCCGTCTCGGTTGCCGCCAAACGGCTTAGCGTGGTATGTAAACATGGGCGTGGTATGTAAGATATGGGGCCACCTGTATATTATCGCCCATCTGCTTAGCGTGGGGATAATCCGCACGCATTCCTGGTTCCATTATTTTTTAATCCTTCCAAATATTTATTACTTTACATTTCTGGCATTACAGTGTGCAATAAAGATTAAAAGAACTAATTGCAAATGAAATCCATATCATTCTGCCCCCTGCAGTAGTTTAAGTGCTATTAAGCATAACATTTATAACGAATATATTTTTCTTTTAAAGAATAGTGAATGTCTGATATTTTAATAAGGAAATATAAGGCTGATACTTTAATCTTTTCATATAGTTATACTGTTTGATGTAGAGATAGTTCATTTATGTACATTCTGTATAATAATTGCAATTGATATCAACCTACACTAATTGATCCTCACTGAGATAAAATTTTGATAAATACGACCAATGAATGACTGATTAAGTATCAGGACATGACGTGAAAAATTAACTGGAGTGTGGTCATTTCAACTTTCGCATATAATAATCCATTCTCATATCATAAGTAGCTTGAAGTTTCTTTGTCTTTTATTTCAAATTTTACAAGTAAAAATTTGATAAATCGATGTCGCTGATCCAAATGATTACAATTACGGCGTGTTATACTTACTCTCCACCTCAAAGGGCTTAACAAAATATTGCGATTGCTACCATATTTGACAATGTATCCCTCTTGGAAGGGAGTAATCCCCCGAGGGGTCCAATGATATCACGAACATAAAAATTGTATTGCCGCTATTGTGGACAACAATGATTGAAACTATTAAGTCTTGTGATCTTTCAGCCATAAATAAACCCTTTCATACATGATTATGTCAAATTTAGTCCTGTTCTGTCTTGCTAAACAAATATATAATTTTGAATAAATTCCGAAATTTTCGCTTGAATTAAAAAAAAATTACATCTAGTTTTGGAGTTTTCGACAACAAAGCCGGATATAAAAATCCGAGAAAATCCAATGATATTTGTAGCAGCTATAGTGTACACAGGAAATTGACCACATACATCAGATAGAAAGACAGGCAGACAGACGCATATAAATAGTCAGAATAGTCAAAGCGTGTTCAGGAGGTCTTAAATCATATATTGTCCTCGAAATCGAAAATGTTCATGAAAAATATAATTTCTCAATACTACGTATGAAAAAGCAAACATTAAAAGAACTAACTCTAAATAATATTCATATCATTACGCCCCCTGTAGTTCTTCAAGTGCTATTAAGCGTAAAATATATAGTCGCCGATACTCTTCCTGTAAAGAAGATATCAGGAAATGTTAAATCGTGTGATAAGTATTATCTTCTGAAAATTTATGATAGCATTTGTTTCGTTGGAATGAAAAGTTACTGTGCGATGCCCACTTTATCTGTCTGTTCCAGACACAAAGGAATGAATTATACTGATGTGCGTCTCGTGCAGTATTTCATCTCTATTAAAGTAATGCGTAGCATCGTTATATGTATATACGTAAAGTGTAATTCAAATTATTTGACGAAATTGTAGTTATGAGATGTTAAGGGAAAGAATTATTAGCCTGAATTTTGAGGATATAAAATGATGTGTATATCCAAAGTCTAGATTCTATGATTCAGTACTTTGATTGTTCTCCATCAAATGATAATAGTTCACTGTTGTAGATAAATAAATTATAAGAAAATATCTGATGTGGGGAGCATATGACTTTCCTTATAATCTTGCATTTATTTTATCTTTATTTCATTCATAATTTATTAAATTAAGAATAATAAGGAATATGCAAAATATTTTAATGAAATAATCTGATGTTGGCAGCACATGACTTTCGCTACAATCTCAAATTAATTTTATCTTTCTTTCATTTGTAATTTATGAAATTTAGTTACTCAAAATAATGTGGATAATTATTTGAACTGTCATTGAGTTTGCAGTTTCAATTGAATTTTTGTTTTCAATTTAACGTATTATCAGAGACGACGTGGTAAAAGTTAAAAATATCTAAAATATCTTGAGAACAATCAGTACCAGAGTTTTTTATGGGGTTTATCCCATTCTTTTTATCGTCAAAATTTACATATAAAACAACCATTTATTTGATAAATTTAAGAAAACGTAATCTTTTATTTTACCTTTTGACGAGTTTTTTGCGCCAATTCGTAAAAAGGGGCAATTCCTAAACGTACTAAAATCTAATCCGTAACCCGAGAATTTCGGAAGAGCTAATTACATGCATTTGCCAGGGTTTTGTAAATTCTACAATGTATGTTCCAATTACATAGACTCTCTAAATTCTAGTAAAACTTTAACTGTCTATAATAAAGCAAGAAAATAGTTTTGCATAATTTTCTTTATAGGGTTTTAAAAATTAAAACATGATCTAACCTTTAAGTAAGTATGAAAACACCTCTTCTCACCAGCCCCCAATTATTATTTCAACACATGATGAATTATTGAAGCTTAGCAGGGGTATTTAGAATTTGGAACCCTGCGCAACTATTTTCGTTTTATGTAAGCCGTCCGTATCAGGACAGCTGGCTTGCTAAGAAAACCTTGCTTACTACCTAGACGATTTTATATAAGCCATCTTTATCAGGGCAGCTGACTTGCTAAAGAGACCTCCCAACGTAATTAAATGCAATCGATAGCTAAATGCAAATTTTCATTTTATAGTATTTTCTATAAATTATTTGTGGTAGCTAAACCTACCACAGTAAAAGTTTAAATAAAAACTTATGATTTTAGAGTTTCGTATATGACTGCGTATTTTATTTATGCTGGATACATAACATGTAAATGCGAAAGCATCCGATAAATAAACTAAGCCGATTTAGGTATCTTTGTATTACATTAAAACTAGTGTTTGTTGTTAGTTGTAGTACATCGATTTTTGTTATCTTGTTTAATTTGAAGAAATTCATAAAAGCGACTTGTTAATTTTATAAAAGCGTATGGAACATCATTGTTCGATTTTTCTTGTAACGCTCAATTTTGATGATCCGGATTCTGCTTGTGCACATGTGCACGTATGAGTGCGTAATCTTACATACAGGTGTGCGTATGCTAGCGCATTTATACTGCAACTTCCTAGACTGTATAGCCCTTGGTTAATAACAGACTGGCGAACACTGGCCTACAATGGTGTTGATTCCAGGAATCCCGGACGCCGTTTAAATTGTATGTGGAAAACGTCAGGTCCCCACTTTAATGCTGCCTTATTTTCCACACGGTGCACGTTTAAAGTAATATCCTGGGAATCTATCTCATATGAAAGCCAGTCTTTTTTGGTATTTTTATGTCATAATTTCATTTCTCACTTGCATGTTACGCACATCTGTGGATATTTTTGTCACCTCTTCTCAGCCACGTCTTCTGGGAACAATTTTATAGCATAACAACTGGATACAGTCTTTTGAGAGTACCTTCAAGTTGTTGATATACTTCTCATGGTCACCTAGATTTTCAGATCGTTAGTTAATCCAGCATGTCTAGGATTCACTAGGGCGACATTAGCTGTAGATGTGTGTCACAGAACTTGCTGGTTCTGACCAAGATATTGCAGAAAATCAATCTGAATTTGACACAGGACAACGAAATACTTATTTGACTTCGTACTGCAACATATATTGAATTCTGCCGTCATCTAAAGTGGATTTACTAACTATTAGCGTGTGTAATTAATTACAATAAAATTTAACTTCTTATTAACGTTTACTGCCTATTAACCTGTAGACAGTACAATAAAATTATTATAATTTCTTTATTTTTACTTATTATTTCTTATATGTTCAAAAATTCATGGTGATATTATACTTGCTTTCGGGTGAGTGCGTTTTTATGCTACTGTGTATACATAGTCTAAAAAATGTTCATCATTAGTATCATTTAACATTATAGTTTTTATTTTTATATCATGTAATAAAAATTATACTTTTATTTTTCCATTTTATTTTTAAGAAAAAAATGTGAAACTAATTTCAATGGACATGGAACATAAAAAAAATCCCCAATTTCAAATGACAAATTCATTTATCAAACAACAAACGCATTAACCTAATTTTCTTTATCTTAGATGTCTTTTTTAAAATTATAATTAACACAGAGGACTTGAAGTGTGAATTCTGCTTTTAATACAATACGGGTAATTATTTTTTTTAATTCATCTTATCCAATTATCTTTAACCATGTTAGTAGTTTTTGTAAACCAGAGGGCTTTTATGCAACATAATAATGCTAATAAGATTAGAAAATTAATTTGGGAATTAAAATCATTAGGAGTAGATTTCACCATTTCATTATCAAACAAAAATTTATTTAATTATCCCGTTTTTTATCAAATTAAACCCGCTTAAAATTTGCAAATACATGCAATATATTAAGAATTAAATCATATATTTTCAGAAAACATGTAAAGAACCTTGCCATTCAAATCGAAAACTGGATCTTCAAACTGGCCAGCTGAAGCTCTAACGTTGAGCTACTGAGACGAATCTGCAAGCTCTTATTGTAGAAGAGGACTCTGCAAACTTAATTTCGCAATTTCCAGGAAAGCGGTTATGCGTAACTTTGTGCAAGGAAATTATGCAGAGTATTCATATGGCAGCTATGGTATTAAAATCGTGTGAAGTATTCAATTTCTAATCTGGAATTGAACCAGAAATGCCTAGTTCACAGTCTATCTATTAATCGATTGTACAATTGTGGCACTATCTATTGAGCTATTGTGGCTCTATCTTTTGAACTATTGTATGAAGATGTGGGCCAACTGGCATTAAGGGCGCAATACAAAAGAAAGCATCGCTAGGTAGTAGAAACGTCTGAAGTATTCATTTTCTAACCTGGAATTGAATTAAGAATAATACTATGCCTAGTTCACAGTCTGTCTGTTAATCTAATCTACAATTGTGACTATATCTATTGATCTATTGTGTATATTCTATTGAGCTATTATGGCTCTTCTATTGAGCTCTTGTGGCTCCATCTATAGGGCTATTGTGGTTCTATCTTTTAAGCTATTGCATGAAGAAGTGGACCAACTGGCATTAAGGATCGAATACAAAGAAAACCATCGATAGCTATTAAAAACGTTTGAAGCTATCCTTTCCTAACCTGGAATTGAACTAAGAATAATTGTATGTCTAGTTTACAGTCTGTCTGTTAATGTAATGCAGTATTGTGGCTCTATCTATTTAGCTATTGTGGCTCTATCTTTTGAATTATTGCATGAAGGAATGGGCCAGCTGGCATTAAGGACGCAATACAAAATAAAGCATCGATAGGTAATAGAAACGTCTGAAGTATTCATTTTCTAACCTGGAATTGAATGAAGAATAATAGTATGCCTAGTTCACCGTTTGTCTGTTAATCTAATCTACAATTGTGGCTCTATCTATTGATCTACTGTGGCTCTTCTATTGAGCTATTGTAGCTCTTCTATTGAGCTATTGGAGCTCTATCTATTGAGCTATTATGGCTCTATCTTTTAAGCTATTGTATGAAGAAGTGGACCAACTGGCATTAAGGACGGAATACAAAGGAAACATTAGAGGAGGTATTATAGAAAGCATCGACAGGTATTAAAAACGTCTGAAGCTATCATTTCCTAACCTGGAATTGAACTAAGAATAATTGTATGCCTAGTTCACAGTCTATCTGCTAATCTAATATAGTATTGTGACTATTGAGCTATTGTAGCTCTATCTCATGAGCTATTGTATGAAGGAGTGAACGAACTGCCATTAGGGATGCGGTAAAAAGGAAAGCATCGATAGGTATTATAGAGATGTGCGAAGTATTTATTTTCTAAACTGGCATTAAACCAAGAATAATTGTATGCCTAGTTCACTGTCTATTTATTAATCGAATGAATTATTGTGGCTCGTTCTATATTATGCTATTGTTACTCTATTTTTTGAGCTACTGTATTAGAAAATTGATTAACTGCCAGTAAGGACGCAATGAAAAGAAAAACATTGATATCAAAATACAGACACCAAAAACCTCAGTCAAAACAAATTTAAACAAATGAAAGAATAGCATTATGACAACAAATATGGAGACATTCAACTACAGAAAGAATACACAGGGTGTCCCAAAAAGATTGAAACACGCTTTAATTCTTTACTTGTTGAAGATAAGAGTGGGCAATGTAAATTGCAAAAATTTTGCAAGTAAGGTAGGAAATAAGACTACGTTAATTAAATATTCCTCCCATTAAATTTCAAAATGTTACATTTTCAAATTTTTATACGACCCTCTTAGACAAATTGGGTCAATCAGAATTTTTTTTTAATTCAGCAAGATCATTAAAAGAAACCGCATATTTTTATCTTTAAAATCAACTGAATTATGATAAAGGAAAATAATTGACTTATGTCACTTTTCCGTACCATGTGGAAGGCTGTTTTATCAGTGAAAATAGGGATCATAAACAAATTGACGATGGAAATTGTTTAGATTAAAAATACGTTAATATGTGTCAAAATTTTTTATCGCAAATGCATCTAAATAAAGCATTACATAGACAGAGATGTTATAAAGCTATGGTACTCACTACGCGGTTGAGTATCCTATGTATTATCATCCAGTTTTATATCTTTTGTAATATGTCACACATTTACATTTCTAATTTGATATAAGAGATGTTCATAAATTTCCATCAAAATTGCAAACAGGTGAGTGATATTGATAATACAGGACCAATCACCAATCATTAAATCATAGCTCCTATAATACAAACTTTCTGAAATATTTATAATTTTTTCAATGACATCTAAACTGTCATAAATAAAATGGACTCCATTCAATTTCATTTTGATCATCACTTCTGTTAAGAATGTAGCAGTTTTTTATTTGCTATAGTCAAAAAAGTTTTAAATCCATTAGTAATAAGTCGAAATTTGATAGGATTTTTATGAAATTTGGGAATCAAGGTAATATAAGGAAATCTAATGGATTTCACCTCGTAACCCAAAGATTTGTATTTGACTTTAACACGGTCTTCAATTTTAGGTTGTGATTGATTTAAAAGACAGCATGTATTACGATCTTTATAACATGCGATCAGTAACTTGTTGTACAGGTATTGGTATATAAATGCATAATTGGCAGTGACTTTGTAGACTTACGTATTGACAAAATCTTTTTCTTAAGCCACCAAATGTCCTTGTTATAATGTTCCACAACGTATTTCCCCTTCACTTCACCGTATTTTTTAATAAATTCTTTCAATACAGCCGCTCTCCACTCGCCAAAAACTTCGGTGGGTACACTGTATTTTAGGGCATTTCTGTAGATCAACCTATCAATATCACCTTCAAGTGAACTGCTGAAGGATCGATATTAGTGCATGCGATATATAGTACCATGTTCGAAAAATGGTTTTAAAGTTGATCCATGTAAAAGCTCAAGGTTTCCAGTAATGACGTGACCATGGGTTAAGTCTATAAATGCGGTATATCCTTGGCAAGGGCAATACAATACTATTCGGTGTAAATAAGCTCTCTAATAATTCCTGCTAATAAGGTCTAATCATGTGACTTATTTTTTCTTTGTTTTTTGATACTTTTGTATTATCTTCTATAGCAATGTATCGGCTACCGGGAGTGTCGTCGCGACATAAAGTTTATATATAAATATATATATATATATATATATATATATATATATATATATAATACATAATATATATAATACATAAATTTTAAGCCTTTCCCAATAACGAGCCTTTTTCTTTCATAATTATTATTCCAAATCCCTATTTCATGACCAGCACGTATTGCAACTATATAAAATTCTATCTCAGGCCACTGATATTTAAAAAAGTCTGCCAGCACTTCCCCTTTTCTGAGACCATATCGTATATGGTCACTAATCTTAACCTCTAATTAAACTTTCTCATATCAAACACATGATATTTCTCATATGATCACAATTTTAAAGCCTAAAGAACACGAAGGCAGTATCTTTCACATACCGCCATATCCCTACCCCTCTTGTTGTAATTGTACATTGTAAAGCAACGCAGACTGCACTGAGATTTGGTGAGAACTGGTCGACGATCAGTAGCTCGGCCAGCCTATCTGACTACCTCTGTTTTAAGTGTCCTATAATAAAGTAGATTTTGGTATGTAAAATGTCTCTTCCTTGGAATTTTTCAGACAATATTACATATACAGGGTGTTCAGCGCTATCGGTGCCCAATGGCTATTTCCTCAACCGTTAGTCACAGAGATATAATTCCAATTGTAAAAATGTTTTAAATTTTAAAATGTATTATCTTAGAAACAGTTTAAATCAATAAATGCATTTCTGAAAAAAATACGAAATATAAATTTTTATACGGGCCCTCGGTCCTACCAATTATATTTTGGAAAATCATCCTCATACAATTTCATGTAAAATAGAAAAAAAAATAAATTTTCCTTTTACGACCAAAATTCACCGAGTTATGAAGCATTAAACTTTATGACTTAAGTCGGTTTTCCACGCATAAAAATGTCCCGTTCCAGGCAACCAAGCAATCAGGGACCATATTGACCATTTCTAAGTACAAAAAGTGCGGCAACTTTAAACAGCTATAAGTCGGTGAATTTTGGTCGTAAAAGGAATATATATATATTTTTATTTTACATAAAATGGTATGTGGATGATTTTCCTAAATATAATTGGTGGAACCGGGGGACTGTATAAAAATGTATACTTCTTATTTCTTTCAGAAATGCATTTATTGATTTAAACTGATTCTAAGATAATAGATTTTAAAATTTGCAACATTTTTGCAATTGGAAGTGTATCTGTGTGACTAACTGTTAAGAAAATAGCCACTGGACACCGATAGCACTAGACACCCTCTATATATATAGACACTTTTGGCAAAAAAAAAAAAAAAAAAAAAAAAATCATCTCTAACACTAATGCTATCATCTCAAAATATAGCATGCAAAGTCCTTTATACCAAGTATACAAATTACCAAGTATTAAATGTGCAAGGCCAATGAGTGTTAACTTCGGTCATAGAGCGCGTTTCTACTGCGCAACGTGCATCCTATAAAATAGGTTAAAAATGTGGACGATTTATCTTTGCACGTTATCGGCGTTGTAGTTCCGTTAAGACACAACCAATAATGTCGTTACGACGTTGCCGAAGACTTTATAAGCAATTAGACGATTTCGAACGTGGTCGTATAATCGGGATGCGTGCAACTGGCTGGTCATACTGAGCAATATGCCGTAACTACACCGAATGGATACTGCTGTGCAAAGGTGCTGGCCGCAATGGATGCTGCAAGGAACTGGCGGAATGAAGACTCTGGAAGACCAAGGTGCACGAATGCGAGGTAAGATCGAATGATTGGGCGACAGGCCCAAACTGGCCCAACGGCATCATTGTCCGCCATCCAACGTGCTACAGTCTTCTCCATACTACTCGTAGTACTTTCCACCATTTCACGGAGCTTGGCTGAGGTGGGGTTACGCTCACGACAGCCTTTAAGGTGTCTGCCTATAACCCTACAACATCGACAGAGTCGTTTGGAGTGGTGTCATAGCCGAGCATCATAGTTGCCAGCAGACTGGCATCGCGTAGTGTTCAGCGATGAATCACGCTTCAGTCTTTCAGCAGATGACTATCGGATACATGAGTGGAGGCGCCAGGGCCAGCGGTCCCAACCAGCTTTTGCTTTACACAGGTACATAGCCATTAGGTACATAGCCCTTCGTGTGATGGTACATAGCCCACAGGTACATAGCCCTTGGTGTGATGGTGTGGGATGCCATATCTTAAAACAGCAGGTCTCCCCTAGTCATCCTGCTTACAACTTTAACAGCTCAACGATATGTTGATAAAATCCTGCAGCCGTTTGCGTTACACCTCATTTCACGTCATTCTGGGGCCATTTTCCAACAAGATAATACCACTCCACGTACAGCTCGTACATTTGTGGACTGTATCATCCGTGCTGTTCCGTGGCCAGCAAAGTCACCAGACCTTTCGCAAATCGAGCATGTATGGGACATGCCAGGTCGCCAGATTCGGACATCCGAAACGTAGCAGATCTGGAGCAACAATTGAGAAATGCCTCGCAGAATGTATCGCAGGATGACATTTGGAATCTTTATCGCTCCTTACCTAGACGTATACAAGCATGCATTGTTGCCAAGTGGGGTTTCACCAATTACTGTTTTGAAAATTCAATTTGCAATTGCTAACATTTAATGGGTCATGCGGCCTTGATTTTGGAATCATTCCATTACCTGTGTATAAGCTGTACGCTTATTTAATTTCAATATAAACAGTAATTTCCTTTATGGTGCTTCGTTTTTATTGCAAAAGAGTGTATATATATATATATATATATATATATATATATATATATATATTTGAAATGTAATAATAAGAATTATGTAAAAATAAAAAAATAAAAATACAATTCAAGTAATATTAACATCACCATAGAAGCAAATTAACGGCCATAATGCCGATAAGAGAAAAGAACAGAACCTTCCCAAATTCGATGATTAATCAGAATTAAATTCCTCTTCAGGTCTGAGTATTTAATTCTAATTAACCCAAACAAATGCCTGTTTCAGATTAAGCAATAGTACATTACTATAAATGCTTAAACTCAGACTACAGGCATCAAAAAATGAAAGAATGAAAAAAGGATACATTAAGAAAATTGTATTACCATGCGGCATGAATCATTCCTCTTCTACCACGTGTATACACGATCAACCTCAACAACTTAAACTAGAAGCACCGGAATGAACAAGTCGAAATTCTACCAGGGAGGCAGTACGAACGTTCACGGAAATACTCCCAAACCCGTCCAGTGAGTCTAAGCTGAAGACTGGACAAGCAATTCAGAATACAACTTCCCAAACATGCAGAACTGAATATGAATATGAATCATAGATGAAAATTCCTACTAAACAAGAATTCATATGAAAACTGGATAATTGAGAATGCCACTATACACCATGTTAAGCTATTATATATATATATATATATATATATATATAATAGCTTAACATGGGATATGTTTGGGTTCAAAAATTCGTAAACTTTTAAACTAACATAATTAAGAACTCTTGCTGAGTTGCGAGTATGGGAACCAGAAGTACCTCTGTACTAAATTTCACCGCTATTCAAAATTTTTATTTTCTGCTTCAGACACGCAGAGATATGTTTTCTGTGATATTATATACTAGGATGTGATATTCGGTGCTTCTCTAGTCCTACTTAAGCGCTTACAACCAAAATAATACAAATACAGATCTAACATCACTCAATTTCCATACCCTGTGACTTTCTAATACGAATGCGTACAGTCACATTTCTCCTTAGCAGCGCCCAACTCATTGCATAGCAAAATATGAAACTCACTTTATTAGCGAAATCTAAAATTTCAATTTTTAACAGCTGGTTTATAAAGTCACAGGAAATCAAAAACTAGGGTAATTGTTTTTGTCAAAATGCGGAGATGTACACGCTTAATACAAGTTACGCTACTGTCTTACGATTTAGGACAAAATCTTCAAGTAACAGAGAGTTAACTCATTAAAACAGGATTGTATCCCAAAATTTTTATACAGAACAGGAAAAGCAATAGGCAGAATTTCCTCTTCTTGCATAATAAAGGAAGATGTCTATATGTCTGTATGTAGTGGGAAATCTAAGTATCCTACGGCCTTAAAATTTGTTACACAGACCCGGGTGAATTTGTACTGCGCGAATGCCTCCCTGCATTATTTCTTTAATTTCGAATTAGTTATTAAATTATTTTATGCTTGAGGATTTTCACGCAGATCGGTTCCTTAGCGACATAAAATATTATCATTGAGTTTCCATCTTGACACTATCGGAAAGTGCCAATTTTTTTTTCAATCAATTTTGAAGGAAATCCATAAGATTTATAGACATATTTTCGTGAATTTTTAAGAAATATATATTTCGTGTATTTATAAAGTCCAAGATATTTATGATATGAAAAAATTTGACTGGCAATCTGTTGTTTATAATTTACTATCAGTTTCTTTAAATATTACACTTTGCTCCAAAACAAAACAAAATCCTGAAGCCCCTTTGTTCATTAACTCTAGTTTTTATAAAGCCTAAATATTAGATACATCGGGGTAAAATGAACCCAAAAAACTATTAATTTAAATTTAAGCTCCCCTAGAAATGTTATTTTTTTAACTTCATGAATGCGACCATGGTAACGGTAGCTGTAACCGTACTGTGCGAGTGTACATACGTGAGAATTTTCTAACTTTTCAATGACAGTCAGTCTTTCTGCAAAATTTACGTCAAGTAAGTTAATTTCCCTAGCCCGCAATATGAATCAATTAGAACCCTGTCACGAATTACCCTTACAGCTCAACTGCCCCAAAATGGCACAGGATCGAGTGGAAATAGAAGAACGCATTTCAAAATGTAAGACTACAATTTTATTTGTCAAATAAGAAAATTATAGTGATTCAATGAAATAAGAAATAAAATGATATATTTTTGTCTCATGGTACATGTTGTAAGCATTTTAATTTAGGCAATAAAATTACAATATAAGTTTGGCTAAGTAATTATCTCCAGCCGTCTTTGCTATGGAATTTTTTAATGAAGTCTTTAAACCGTTCTTTTTCACATATTGTTCAATATGCGAAAACGTTACCGTTTTGGAAAGTACGAACCCCTTTTCTCCATTTTTAGATACTTTGTTGTCATCTTGACGTCAATTTCATGCGTATAGTTGGATATATTCCCAATCAGGTACTTTTCATACCCCTAAGCTCCTTTACCTCTCTAAACAAAGTTACCTTTGGTATACTATAATGTTTACGAGCTCTGCACATAGTCATTTGTTTGCCATTCACTTCATCACTGTTTGCTTTTCACTATATCATTGTTTGATTTTCGCTGCATTATTGTTTACTTTTCACTGCATCACTGTTTGCTTTTCACTGAATCACTGTTTGCTTTTCACTGCGTCATTATTTGCTTTTTCACTGTATCACTGTTTGCTTTTCACTGCATCACTGGTTGCTTTTCATTGTATCACTACTTGTTTTCCATTGCATCATTGCTGGCTTTTCACTGCATCACTGATTGCTTTTCACTGCATCACTGTTTGATTTTCAATGCATCACTGTTTGATTTTCACTGGATCACTGTTTGATTTTCACTGCATTACTGTTTGTTGTTCACTGCATCACTGTTTGATTTTCACTGCATCAGTGTCTGTTTTTCACTCCATCACTGCTTGCTTTTCACTCCATCTTCTTCAGTTTTCCCAGACTATGCGCGCCTGATTCTCTTTTTTTCATATATTTGCACAGGAGAAATACTTATGTAAGTATTGAAAACACGGAAAAAAGTATAATAACGAAATCGCAACATACATAGAATGGGAGGGTCAATAAATGGTCAACTTTCACTTTCCTCTTTCTTATGGGTTCTACTTACCCCAACCCCATAAAAAACCTGATGTAAGTGCAAGCCATCGATTTCTCGTTCACAGTTCTTAATTGTTTCATTATACTAAAATCAGCAGTAGGGCATGCGAAATATGCATTTACCAGTAAAATTACAAATTTAATTTTCATTTCTTGCATCAGAGTTTTATATACATTGGAGCAGTGACTCCAATGTATATAAAATTATTTGCGTATACTACTTCGTGATCATTTATTCTCATGTGCAGTGCAATGCTTTGTGTTACCGATGTATGTCTGAATTGGAACGTGAACCTACAAGAAATAATCAGAACAGTTCTATTGTATTGGAACAAAAAAAAAAAACAGTTGCAAGAATCGTTTGCTTTGCAATATTTTTTCAACGAAATGGAACTGGTCACGCAAGAATCAAAATTGACCAGAAAGAAAAGAAAAAGATTGAGTTTCAAGGATTTTTACTTTGAGAAATGTAAGTAGTTATGTTTGATGCAACTTCATTAATGAACTGAAAATAGGGACATTTCTGTATTATTAGCTTGAGATAGGGAGTTACTATGTTGTAAGAGATTCTGTATATACAGTTTTAGTATTTGTTTTAGATCTTTATAAAGTAGATGTTTTTGTCGATATATATAACCTGCTAAAGTAGAAGTTGCCGGTAAGCGAAATTTATTCACAAAGTCAGGCATTTTTAACTTGCAGTAGTGCATAATGAAAATATTTTGTGCATTACGAAATTGAAATTTGTGCAGTGTCAAAAATGTTTTTATTACTTTTTTCTGTGTATCTAAGATTTCAAAAATATATTATTTTTTCTTAATAATTAAATTTGTTTATTCTAATCATTTTAAATGTCTTATTAAAATTTATGAGTTCGGATCGAATTTTATTTTTTGTAATTTGAGTACTTTTATTTGCTGAAAAGTGTACCTTGTTGGGAGTATGAGCTAATAATTCATAGCAAGAAAAAGAAACAGCGACATAAACACATATGTAACATTTTTCTCATTCGAATTTTTTAGGCTCTATACAACACTGTTGGTCTTCTATAAATTGAAAAGCAAAATTTTCAATCAAAATATTTTTGCTGGTCCTCAAAATTATTTCCGTAATATTTATGAATCAAATTTAAATGCATTTACGCATTTCATTACGTATACAGAGAGACACAAATATGTCACTAAATCTGCTCTGCATAGGGAGCTTGTCTCAGTGCATTTCATTACGTATCGATATTTTGCTTCTTTTAAGTAAACTAGCAAAATACGTGCTCAAAGTCAATGCTGTAAACATATCCCGAACAGTAATATACACAGTTATATAATTGTGAGAATTTAAGTGTTTCTTGTTAAACGATTCTTGTTAAATGATGAGAATTAAGGAATGGCTCATCAGCTGTAACGAACTATTTCACTTGTACTATTTTTCAATTTTCTATCTATATTGCCTTCTTAATTACTAAACCGTTTACTTAATTCCATATCTATATCTCACTTAAAGGGGAGAGGGTTTTTTATATATGTGAAAAATCGAACATTTCAGAGCACACAACCTTAAAGTAGCCAATATTGGAAAAGTGAAATTGTACTCCCTGTTTCTGTCTAATGATCTACTTTTACACTATGTCGTAAGTCCATATCTCGCCTCAAAGTACGTTTTATTGACATTTCATATTTTAAACATTTTTGTGTGGAACACTCTCTTAAGCGAACATTTTAAAAATTCTATTTTTTCGGGAGTTTTTATCGAGCGTTTGACTTGTGCTTTAAATTTCACATTTCGAACGTGTAGTCGTGGAACACCTCCTTTAAATCAACTCTCTATGAAAAATCTGATTTTTTTAAGTTTTATCCAATAACTAACTAACCCGTATACCATTGTGGTGATTAAAATTTTAAGGAAGTTTATGTCTTTAAATAAATTTTATGAATTAAATAATTTATCTTAATTAAAGTGGTTATGAATCGTAACATTTGTACAGTGTTATCGTGGCAGCAAAACACACCATTATTTCTTTGGACGAGTTGCTTAACGTAATCATTAAATCAAAACACTACACATTAGAATTCACATTTTAACCTTTAAAATAAATTATCATTTATTTCATACCTCTATATTATTATGATTAAAATTACATGGATTTATTAACAAATGCTTAAGGAGGAAAAAAGCACTGTGTGTGACTGGGTCTTTTGAATCTTATTTCAAAGATCAAAAATTGACCTAGCATACATGAAGACTGATACATACCTCTATATTTCGGGTCTGTAGATAAGAATGCCTGTCACCTTTTCCGATTCTTTTCTGACATTTGGAGTCAGACTTCGCCATTTTCTATAACATTTTCAATATTTAAATGAATAACGACTCTTTCCGAATAACACTGCTTGAAAGCACGACACTCTCTCTCTTCAACTCTTGAATAAACATCATTTTATATCTTTTAACTTTTATCTTTGAGCCTCATCAGTTGGCCTGGGGTACAAATACGCCCTCCTTGCTCTTATTGGATGCTCCTGAGTGCGATGGCGTATCCTTGCTTTTCTCTTTCTTTTCTTTGTCTCTTTCAGTTTCCAATTAAACTTAGTTTAAGTCTTGGCCCTAGGACACTTTCTCATATACACCTGAAATTTGTGTGGCGTGCATTTATTGGGGTAATAACTTTCCGGGACAAGTCTGACATAAAACGTTGACTAAAACGTCGTAAACATCAAAAACTGCATATGGTGCCACCTGGTCTCACAAACATATTTTAAATGTCCATCTTGCATAAAAGAAGACATTCCTCATTTATTTGGCAAATCGAACATTTTGGTGTGCCGCAGCACTAAAACAGAAAATTAAGGTAGAGTGAAAATGTAAACTTTCTTCTTTTTGAATGATCTATCTTTACACTATATTGAAATATTCCTCTCTCCCTCTCTATCACGACTCTTTCTAATGAGCATTAAAAAAATCTATTTGTGCCTGGAGGGGGTTATCGAATAATTAAACCATAACCTAAATTGCAAATCTCTATATCACTTAAAAGAAATCACTCCTCATTTTATGGGAAAATTGAACATTTCGGTGTGCGACAGCCTTAAATTAAACAATATTGAAAACTGAAATTGTGGGCTCTTTTCCTTCTAAACTATCTATTCAAATGTTCTATATCATCGCAAAGTATATTTTCTATTTATTCGAAAATTAAACGCTTTGCTGAGGAGTATCCCCTTCTACTGAATATGTTTGTAATATAAGATTTTTCCCGATGATTTTATCGAACGTATGACCGGCGTATCTTATATCACGTCTCTATCTCACTTAAAATAGAAGAGTTTTTCATATATTTCTCAAATCATCCATATGGGTGACCAGCACTTCTAAAGTAGCCAATATTGGAAAACCGAAGTTACACACTGTTTTCCTTTCGATTTATCTACACATACATCAAATTTGAAGAATATATTTAATCACGAATTCTTTTCTGTCATTTCACCTTTCGAACATTTTGGTGTATGAAGCTCCTTATACTTAACACTATAGAAAAATTCAATTTTTCCAGGGGTTTTTATCGAGCAATTGCTGGATGAAAGCCCCTGGAAAAAACCCGTGTACAAATTTGGGCCTTTTTGGACCCTTGTACTAAATGGTAAGTCTCTGCAAATTCGCGAATTGCGTAAAATAGACGTGACAGACATTCTAATTTATTTGGAAAATCAAACATTTTAGTATGTCTCACCCCAAAAGTACTAAATTATGGAAAACTGAAATTGTATACTTTTCCTCTTCAAACCATCTACACTTATACCACATTAAAAATCTCTGACTTACCACATAGTATGTGCTTCTGCCATTTTATTACTTTCCTTATATACATAATGTATAAGGAAAGTATTGTGACGGGGTCGAAAATTCGAAATCGAGTTTTCGACGGGAGAGCACGTTTCAAGCATCCCTGATCACGAATCAAACATTTTTGAAGTGATGTCTGTGTGTGTGTGTGTGTGAAAGTATGTGTGTGTGTGTGTATCAGTGAGTCTGTGGAGACGATAACTGACGAACGAATGGACCGATTCGAATCAAATTGGGTACAAAAATCACAATCCGTAAACACTGGAAGCCTATTGTTTTTATACGCAATCAAATGTTCAGAACCCCCCTAAATTTTCGAATGAAATTTTGAAAAAATCGTTAAAAAATCGAAACCACTAATAAAGTTACGCAAATAGACATTTCTTATATAATTTTTTATTAGAAAACGATTGACATAAATTTTAGAACGCTAACATGAACCGTTCTCGAGATATTGTACAGTTTTCAAAAAAATTATCAAAAAGTCATAAAAAATAAAATAAAATATATTTCCTATTGAGAAACATGTTCACTTTTCATATGTAATACCATGCGATAAATTGAGTGACATCTTTCTAGTGGATCTAGCTCGTTCCATTCATGAAAAAAAGATACTCTAAATAATACTTTTGTATTTGAACGCCAATAGTCATTTATCTGCTGTAATATTAACTTATTTCTTAATGCATAACGCTTGGCGAGATTTTGGCGACGAATTTGGCGGAATGTCGCCAACTTGGCGACTTTTTCGAAATGTTGCCAAATTAACGAAAATCTCGCCAAATGGATAAATATGACGCTAAATCAATGAAAATGACTACTCATTGTCGAACATTCAATATCTTAGAAAGAATATTAGTATCTACTATAAGAAAAACCTATTTTTTTACTGTAAAAGTATAAAATGCATTACATTATATAAGGAAAGTCATGTGTTGCCCACATCAGATTTTTTTTCAAACGTTTTAGTATTGAGCACCCCACTTTTCTAACAAACATGTAAAAACATTCTATTTGTACAAGGGTTTTTCGAGCAATTGCCCGGTGTACGAAATTGCAAATATCTATATCACATTAAAGAATGAGTCTCTCATTTTTCCTACAATTCGAATATTTGTATGTTCAGCACCCTTAAAGTAGTTAATATTAGAAACGGAAATTTTACGATTTCTTCTTTTAAAACTATCTATCGTTACACCAAATTCAACATCTCTATCTCCTCACAAAGCATGTTTTTCTATACTTTGGCATGTTATTGTTGTTGAGACCCAGACCGTCCGACCTACCAGAAAGGTGTAAGGTAACTGTTTGGACGGCCGGGAAGTGAAACCCAATTTAGACCGGAACCCAGTGGGGGAGGCATCCACAGGGACCGTATTCTCCTTCCCCTACCACCAACCTCTCGGAAGGACTTACGGACCCACATGTTTAGCGTGATCGTACTCCGCATGAACACGGCGGCAGTTGTGGCAGCGTGCAAATCCAGCGCGCAAACCACCGGGTTACCGCGCCCGAAATGTGCCAACAGTACGCGGTGTTCCCAGGTGGTCATCCACCCAAGTACTAACCGCGCCCGATGCTGCTTGACTTCCGTATACATAATTCCGTACGTTTGGCATGTAAAATGTTTTGTTCTGGGTCACTTGCTCTAATGGATAGTTTTAAGAAATAAGATGAAGTAATCAAACAATTGACTCATGTACCGTATATCATGTGTCTATCTCAGCTAAAAGAATGCGTTTACCATTTATTTAGCATTTTGAACATTTTTGAAAAATTCGATTTTTTAGGGGGATTTGATAGAACGATTGACTCGTGTACCAAATTGCGAGTCTCTATATATTCGGGAAGTGCCTAAAATTGGCGTGACAGGAAGACATTCAGGCAGGCAGACAGATAGTCGAACAGATTAATTTCCACTGGCGAGGACGACCTAGGGGTTCATATCAGTTGTCCGCCAGGACAGACAATTAATAGAGGGGCAGATTAGCCAGTTCCCCCGGGCGACCAATATAGGTTTAGGTCAACTGAGGGATGGAGGACCAAAGGGCTGTTATGAATAATTAGGCGAGACCGCGACCAGATGAGTAAAATCAGCGGAAGCATGCACCGGGTGGGAGCTGAAAGATGGTTCCAAAGAGTCTCGACTCCAGTCGCCTACGGATCCAGGGCTACGGTCATATAGGCCAGTCCCTCCCCGAAACCTGTAAAGAGCTTCATGGGGATAATTTGCAGATTTTTTACCTCGAGAAAAAGAGGATCATAGAATGGGCTAAGATCCGCACACCCTGTTCTAGGAGTGACCCCTTCCCCCCCGGGGAGAAGACAGACACTTCGCAATTCTGGCATATGGATAGATTTCAGTAATGTAGTCAATTTTCCGTATGTTATCCAAACTTTATTCTTCATCAGGGGCCGCCAGTTTGACAATTCTGAGTTAGAGCTTAGATTTCACGGATAAGTTTTTTAAAGAAGGGCGATGCGGCTACTCCTCTACTCCCAAGATGCAGAATTTAGTATGTTTTATAAAATTACTAAAGTAGTCTTTTTACATTTTTAATTTCCAAAAATTTTCGTTTGAAAAACACCCCTTCCCGCTCATCCAAAACTTTCAGTGCAAAATTTGCCCTTAAAATCCCTGCATATACCCCACTAATAGGGGTGTTATCAAATCTATAATTCATGCTTAGGTTGCTGCGATCACCAATCTGACTGATTTCGCTGCTATTCATGTTCTTCATTATAGATAATAACTGCAGTGGCATTCAAATTACTTGTTGAGTACCTAAGATTTTCTTTCACCAATAGTGATGGAAGAAATCAGTTATACCTCGCAGTAGGATTTCAATTTGAAGAAGACTAAGCTAACCTTGTGCTAAGTGTCAGCGGAAAGGCTCAAAGTTATAAAACTACCATGTAAGAGTTATTCTCGGCGATTCAACTTTTCTCAGTTCACAGACTAATATTGAGAGATGCATTCCGATCTTGTTACTGAACTTCAGATCAAATAGCTAATAGCTGAACTTATTGCAATCTGACTTGCTATGTGCTGCTACAGGGTGTCCCAAAAATGACTGACGCATTTGAAAAATGCATTAAAAAATACAGAAGACGATAGAAATATAGCGTTTGCTGCATTTCATTTGGGAAATCAGAGAATTTTGTTAAACCAATTTTCAAAATTTGTTACAAAGATCACCAACAGATGGCGCTGCGGTTGTGTGATAGCTGCAGGGAAACACATACTGTCAGATCTCCATTCTGTACTTTACTCAGCATTCTTCTAGCGCATGTTTCTCAAAGATTTCAAGTTGCTGCTGGATTATTCGCTGAAACTGGTTTATTCGTTGGAATAGCGAACATTTCTTGACCTGACCATTCGTTGAAATGTTTGCATAGATGTCTGCGAATTTTGTTCTCAGACTGCGCCATGTTGTTGCTGCAAATGGTGGTTATGTTGGAAACATCGTATTGTAGTTTTTGAAACATGGTCATACCGTTTATTTGTTTTTCCCATTTAGGAGCGCCATCTGTTGATGACCTTCGTAACAAATTTTAAAAAATTGCTGAATAAAATTCCCTGGTTTCTCAAGTACAATGCAGCAAACGCTACATTTCTATCGCCTTCTGTTTTCTTTTAATGCATTTTTCAAATGTGTCAGTCATTTTTGGGACACATCGGCCTGCTTTGTGACTATAAACATGACTTTAGAAACATGTCACATTCTTTATTCTATCATTTATTTGTCCGTGTTCAATACTTTCTAAAATTTCGATTCTATAATAGATCACAATAGTTATACATATAGCCATATACATAACCTGCAATTCTATTTAATTATCCAATCTGTTATGACACAAATTATATGTTATTCGACATATCTTCTATGATCATTAATTCTCCTGTCGGAGCAATTGCTTGTGTCATCGATGTCGTGACTGGGTACGCGGTAGCACAAGAACAAATCAGAACTGTTCTATTTCATTCGAACAAAATTTTAGTTGAAGAAACTGGATAGGTTTCCATTTCTTTCAACAAAGTGGAACTGAACACGCGATAGAAAAATCTGAGGTATACGGCTTTTCCTACAGATTCTAATCCAATTCTTCTTTTTTTATTATCTTCCATAGTTTAGAATTGTTTAGAATAACACGGTGAATCGATGTCTATTTGAAATAACACTGAATTTGCATTTTACAACATTTTTATGAAAAACTGGTTATTAATATACTTTTTTAATTTTCCGTAGAATTAATGGTAATGTATAGAAAAAGTATTAAAATACGGCCCTTTAGATAATGTATACACATTGTTACTTTCCATACAAAACATGGTATTGTATAAGGAAATAATTGAACTATGGGCGAAAATCAGAGCTGAAGTTTTCGATTAATTTATATGTTTTGCGTTCTCTTTCACGCGAACCCCAATTTTAATGTGACGTCTGTGTATGTGCATAACTCTGTGTAAAACTCGTATACCACATACTATCCTATGACTGACATGTTAAATCACGCAGTGAGAAACGCCTTGAGGGCAAGGAGTGAATATTAGTGCCTCTCTTCTTGATGATCGCAGATGAATACACCTGTTTTGGCTCACTTATCGCCGGCTGCTACGAACAACGATGTTCTTGCATTCATCTCTTCTACAATTTTTCCATTTTTAACACTTCATAACATAGTTGAAAAGTGTTTATAATTTTATTCATTCTGTCTGTCTGTCTGTTAGCACGATTGGTGCCGTAAAAATGAATTTTAAAATGAAATTTTAGTATGGAATTGAAATACAAAATGAAATTTTAGTATGTTATTCAGACCGTCTGTGGGACCCATGGAAATATAAATGAATAATATCACTCAATTAGTTCTGGATTGAACCCGGGTTGAACAAATGAAATACCTTGAACCCTATGGAACCTAATTTTTCAAACATTTTTTAAGCGAATTTAAAATTCACAAACTGCTTCGACAGTTTTAAGAAATATTCAAATTGTTCCATAAAATATATAAAAAAAAAATTCAGAAAATATATTCAGTAGTGTTTTAAATAAAAATTAAAATAATAATTACACCCATTATATGAAGAGATCACTTGACCATTATATAAAGAGATCATGTGACCCACTTCAAAATATAATATGTCATCCATTTTGTGTTAAAATCGTGATAATTAAAATTCTTTTTAATTTATATTTAGTTTTGTATCAGTCCTAAAACCACCTTATTTTTGCTTAATTTCTGTGCATCTCTATTCTAAAACAGCGCAATTACAATATATTGGAATTTAAATGATCAATGCTATCCATCTTGTGTCAAAATTGTGATTTTTAAAGTTCTTTTTAATTTATATTTAGTGTTGTTGTTCATCCTAAAACCGCTTTATTTTTGCTTAATTTCTGTGCGCCAACGTTCTGGAACACCGCAATTACAGTATATTTCAGTTTAAACGATCATCAAACTTTGATTATTTCTACAACTAAGCCTAATTTTCAGTTATGGAGATTGTAAACACGTCAAGCTGTAAGATGAGTTGTATAATAATTGCTGAATTTATTTAACGTAAAATTATTTAGCGCTGAAGTCTGCAATATAGTTGATATGAATGAAACATTTATTGATTTTACATAGAGAGCATACTATTTTATAGCCGACTTTTCGGTGAAGTTTTAAGCAAAGAGTTAAATTACCTTTTCTTCCATGGTTTCAAGTTTTTAAGTGAAATAAATTATTGTAGTATTGTAATGAATGAAATGAATAGAATAAAAGTTTATAAATGACATTTTTACTGCTTTCCATAGAGAGCCAGGCAATTTATATTTCAATGACGTCATTTGAATAAAGATTTTCGGTGACGTATTCAAATATAATAAATTATTGTAATAGTGTGATAATTTAAAAAATATTACAGATGAATGTATCACAGTTTAGAGATGTTTAAATAAAATTGCATTCAGTTGGAAAGTGTTTCATAATTAATGCTTTATGCATGATTGACCTTTCTTATTTCCCTTCTCTCTTGTTAAGTCAGGGATCGTATTAGTATCCGTTTTCGGAAATTATTAGAGCAATTTACAGTCAAACAACTTCTTATTTTACCACGAATTTATACCACAATGCATGATATCAAGTCGCTGTGCTGTAGAAACCAATGGGTAAGTGTGATAGAATATGGCGGATGTGCTAGCTACCGATATGACTTGTATCTTTCTTTGTGTGCCTCTGGAATGTATGCATCAAACCTAGATTAAAACTTTTTGATGAAATTTCATACAATTTCCTAAATTACTTGTGAGATTTATTGGTGCTGTTGTGATTTTTGTATAATTCTAAAATAAAAAATCCTAAACATGTTTGTCAAAATGACCTGTAGAAATCGTACAAATGCAAAATAAATTATAATTACGTACTTGTTTATATGTAGGTTTTGATGATGAATAATATCTCCATCACTCTAGTTCGAACTGTTTTAGATATATTAAACTTTTTGGCATATTTACAACGTTGTTAGATTTAAAAATGCATCCATCCGTTAAGAACGAAAATTGAATAAAAACTCTACATTCGGTGTCATTCCATTTTATGCAAATAAACTGAATTTAATGCGTTATGAAAGAAGGAAAAAAATGGAATTTATTTCTCTATTTCATAAATTATTCAATGACATTCTATGAATTTTAGCAGTTAAGTCACTTAGTAGTCACCCTGGTGCTGATTAAATTTTGGTATGATTTAAAATAATAAAATCATACTTGAAAAAGTAGTCCGCAAAATAAACTTAGAAACTACAAAATATATGTTATGAAATTTATTAATTTAGTCACTTAGTGGATTCTCTGGTACTGATTAAATTTTGGTATTATTTAAAATGGTAAAACTATGCTTGAAAAATAGCCTGCAAAATACACTTTAAAACTAAATACATTAAAATGCTTTAATTAAATGCTTAATTTATGGTCAAATTTTCCAGACAAAGCACATAAAATCGATCGAAGAATACACTCTAGGAAAATAGTTTGTGCGATATTTCTAATGTTTTGAATTTATATTGATTATCGCTTGCCTAAACCTGCCGAAAATCTCGATTCAAAGCCCTATCCGGTATCAGGGGCCCTCTCACCATGCTCAAATTCAATGGCGTCTGCTTCAAAACATTTGGATGGGAAATTGCTTTCTACAACAATAACAGTGCATGTTCAGCAAAAACTGGTTGATTGGTTAAATTTCTGTCACGAATATTTTGACGATGAACCCATTGAAGTTGCCATTGTTGGTATTTATTATTACGATCTTCTGATAAACTATCTATATCTCATGGGTTTACATCAGATAAAATTTGAATAAGCCAACATTGTCTTGGTGTTTTACCAAAACAAACCGTTCATTGTATGAAGTACTTAAGCACAGAATACATTTTACTACTGCGCATGCTCCATGAACGTACATGGCAAGCACGCTTTATTCTGATTGGAAAGAGTGCGATAAATATTCTTGCAGTAAGCATTAGCAGAATATATCGTTCTGATTGGTTGGAAAAAAATGCTCTTTCTACAGATTTTGTCATTTTGATTGGATAGAGAAGGCTGAAAACAGGTTTTTTATTATACGTATATAAGATAACAACAAATTGGATATAGTTTAAATATACATCTATTTTACGTGTCATTTTATGAGACAAAATTTATTTTAATGCTTTATTAATTACATGAAAAAAAATGAATATCAATCTGCGAAAGCCAGATGCTGCAATTTTAACAGGTTTTTACTACTACAAAACATACCATTCAATATCCACAATATCATCAAAAACTTGTATATATGTAATCAGCCAGCACCCTATCCATTTAATCATACGACTTGAGGGCCAGATAATATATATATGTCAACATGCACGGCAAAATTATTTATTACCAAGTCCATTACCAAGTTTGTTCTTCCATCGACGTCATGAATCGGCTCATGGTAACACAAGAACAAATTAAAACTCTTCTATTGCAGGTGAAAGAAACAAACGTTTGTTAAAATGATGTACATTCCAATTCCTATCAACAGAATTGAAGTGTTTACGCAAAGAAAATGCTCAAATGCACTACAGCAGAAGAATAAATTACAGACGGAGTTTAGAGACTTTTTACATAAAAAATGCAGATATCTTTAACTTGTAATCGATTTGTAAGTCAATTCCACATAGAAATCTCATTTTTGCTCCTAGATAAATATTCAGATTATTGCCTATTTCAGAGGATTTTAAATTTTTAGATTTCTCATGTGCATATTCCATATAACGATATCGAGGAATAAATAAAAATACACTACAAATATAACTGACATCATAAGAAATTGATACTGCTATAACAGTTACAAAAGCATGTTACGTCAGTTATGTGGCAAATTTTTGAAATTATGGTTGATAAATAAAATATAAATAAGTATGCATTTAGTGTATTAGTTATTTAGTATTGTTTATAAGCAAAAACACCATTCTAACTTTAACATTTTGACATTATTTTTTTTACTGAATCAGCACAAATGTTTTACGTCAGTTACAGAATTTTAAAATGAAATTATAGAGGTATATTCATCTCAATATATTCTGAATGTTGCTATATGATTAAATATAGTAATTAAATTTGTTTTGATTTTTTGCATTATTGTGCAATTATTTGCAATTATTTGCAAATAAGTGCATTATTATGCACTTATACGCAAATGGCCATATTTGCAAAGTGCTCAAAATAGCTTCTAACTGAAGTGCTTTTTAGTTAAGATCTTGAATTCGAAAATGATTGGGAAACAGTTATTTCCCCATATAGTAGTATACGAAAGTTAAAATAAACGAGAAAACACAATTTTTCTAATCAATTTAATGTACGAGTATTATATAACTTCGAAAAATCTGCTGCAGAACGTACATGAATAAATTATCTTCTATAGCAAAAGTTTAATATAAGTCCAAGAAGACAGATATCTTATAACTTGAAATATGCTGTAAATGTACATTATGCTTACAAACGAGTAATAATATTTTTTAAAATCATTTTGACATAGAATTTAGATCACATTATATTATTACCAGGTAACGGAAATCATGTTTGTACTTTCCTGTAACAAAATAAAAATGTTTCTAAAATACTAATTATTTTCTAATACTACCACGCATTATGTAGCACTGACAAATATATGTTTACAGTAAAACACATACAGTAAAACACATAACACTAACTGTATACATATATATGCAGTCAAAAATGAATTTAAAAACAATTACACTGTATAAATGTATTTTCTGCAGATTGATTCATTTTATATCATGGAGTTAGATAGGAGGAGATATAACTATGAAATGCTTGAAAATGCCATAATGCTTTGCGAATCATATCTAGGTGTCACTACTGTTAGTTCTGTCTTCATTTAACATAGCAGAAAGATGTAGTATTTAGTTTATGCATTTTTGATTATTTTTAAATTAAGGTTCCCTTAAGTTATGAATATAATTAATAAGTATTTTTTTCATACGAGTACGACTGTATAATTAAAATCTACAGAGTATATGATGGCAATAATAAATTGAAAGGTAAAATAATTTTGAATACGTGGGAATATTATTTATTGTTTATGTTCAAATTTGAATTGCGCTATTAATTTATTTCAACAAAATTGACAAATTAAAAAAATATTTATAATCCTTTCACCATCGAAATACATACAATTCTTATCTTATCCCAGTGCGACTTGATCTTTTGTCTCAAACAATATTCTTCCTCAACACAGACCGTCCGACCTACCTGAAGGTGTAAGATATCTGTTCGGACGGCCGGGATGTGCCACACAATTTAGACAACACCAACCTCTCAGAAGGACTTATGAACCCACATGTTTATCCTGTCCAGGTGAACGCTGGGCAGTTTAGGCAGAGCCGGGAATCAAACTGGGGTCGTGCTCTCCTTCCCTTTATCTCCATGATTTATATATTTAAAATATGTTATCATACATTTGATGTCAAAGTGTAATATTACCAGATGGACGAGCTTTTTTTCGGATTTACCTGTAACAAAAAAAAAATACATTTTAACTTCCTAATTACTACCAGAAATATATTGTTAAAAAGAATATTTTTAATTAATTTAAAAGCACAATGCACGTAAGCCACTAATAGATGGTGCTAAAATCGCATACTCAGACGAGGAAAAAGCCGAGGCGCTCGCAAGCCATTATGAAAAACAATTCCAACCAAACCACGATCTAATGTGTCAGGACACCCTAAGAATGGTCAGACAAACTTTAAATAATTTCAGGAATTCCCCGGTAACGGCTGAGATTAGCCCAGCCACCCCGCAGGAGATAGTAGAAATCATTAAAAATCTCAAAAACCGTAAAAGCCCAGGGCACGACAAAATCAGAAATATTGCGGTTAAAAACCTACCCTTAAACGTAATATGTTACTTGACAATCTTAATAAATAAAATATTAAAACTAAACTATTTTCCCAAAGAATGGAAGGAAGCGATAATTATAGCCATCCATAAGCCTGGTGAGGATGCCACAATTCCAGCCAACTATAGACCAATTAGCTTGCTACCGACACTTAGTAAAATTACTGAGAAAATTATTCTTAAGAGACTAAACACGCACCTTAGTGAGAATGACATTATCATTCCGGAGCAGTTTGGATTTCGGCCAAAGCACTCCACCACTCATCAATTGCTGAGAGTGGTAGAGTACATATCTTCTGGTCTCAATAACAAGACACCCACAGCTGCGATTTTTCTGGACATACAAAAAGCCTTTGATAAAGTATGGCACTGTGGATTAGCGTACAAATTGATCACTTTAAAAGTCCCTGACGCTCTTGTCAAACTTTTAATCTCATACTTAAATAACAGACACTTTCAAGTCAGAGTAGGAGGTAACTTATCTACACCCAAGCTCATTAAAAGTAGTGTACCGCAAGGTTCTATCCTGGGCCCGACACTCTTTAACATATACCTGAACGAAATCCCTAGGACTCCAAACACAGACCTGGCACTCTATGCAGACGACAGTGCGATACTTGCAAAACACCCCTATGTCTCAGTAATGCACAGACAGCTACAACAACACTTAGACATACTCCAAACTTGGCTGGAAAAATGGCGAATAAAATTAAACCCCAATAAATGTCATTGGATTTATTTCTCAAGAAAACGTAAACCTCCGCCGCCTCTGTACATAAATAACCATGCCCTAAAAGCAGAAAAATCTACTAAATACCTAGGTGTAACGATAGATTCCCACCTAACCTGGAAACAGCACGTAACGAACTTAATCAAAAAAGCGTATATGGCCACAGGAGCCTTATACCCAATGATAGGAAACGGAAATCTAAGTTATCAAAATAAACTCCTAATTTATAAATCGGTCGTCCGCCCGGGAATGCTGTATGCAGCACCCGTATGGGGATATGCCTGTAAAACTACAATAGACCTCCTAGAGACAAAACAAAACAAAATCCTACGGATTATCAGGAAAGCTCCCAGGTACTTAAGAAACTGGGTAATTAGGAATGACTTCAAAATAAAAACTGTTAGAGCCCAAATTAAAAAGCTAGCGCTTAAATTTTACAGAAATTTGCCATCCGTTCCAAACGAACTGTTATTCAATCTGCATGACTATGATCATCGCAAGGCCAAATCTCGTAAGAGACCCCGCGCTGTTCTAAACATCGATAATCGGAATTAAATGATCCCACCTCAAACATCTGATTTTAAAATAAAACTCGCGACTATTATTTTATAAAAAAAAAAAAATATATATATATTCTAAACACTAAACTGCCAAAACGCTAGGTAACCCTTAGATCTGCATCAACCCCCCAAACTGCTTAAACTCTAAATGTGCAACAAACTGCCACACTAGGAGCTAGGATAAATAATAAAAAGTAGTAAATAAAAACCTCGAACCTCCAATTAGGGTCACTGAATTAATGTCACAGTTTGACGATAAGAACCACATATTGAAACTAGAGATTAAAGGCGCTTCGCGCCTGGTGCTCTGTCTTGTACGACATTACGTACAATGCACGTAAAGAAGTTATTAGCATATACACTTGCCTCTGGTAATACAGCACACTCTGAAATTCAAAAGTACCGAATTACCAAATGCGCTGGATATTCCTATACCAAACTAAATTATGTAAAAAGAAATAGAAAGCATCACCTTAAAGCAAAATAGTGGACATTATAGGTGATATTTCTTTGCATGAAACGTTATACAGATTTGCCTAAAACGTACAGTATGTAGTGTACTCCAGAGCTGCAGGGCGGCTCCGAATGCTGTTTGGAAAGCATGCCTGACCATTAGGCATGGTAAACCATTGGATGCCGGGTAATCGGAAATTAGCTGTATATTGAAAAACTTAATTTAAAGACGGTATAGTTTTTTAAGTAGCGGATGCTGGTTATAAGAAACTAGAAAATGTTCCCGGGATTTATTATGAACGGTAGTGGCGTAGCCTTGTATGCACCCACGCAACAGTTTATATTTATTTTACGCCGACGTGGTTGTCGAGTGGTCAAGGCGAGCGTTTCCACAGCAATCGCTCGACCGCCGTGTTGTGGGTTCGAGTCCCACGTAAGGCATGGGTGTTTGTGTTGTGGGCGCAGTGTGCTCCGCCCCCCTCTGGTGCGCCTGGGGCAACGTCCTAGGACGGCAAAATGGTTCACGTTCTGGCCGCTGACAAAAGGTGAATGATGATGAGTCAAGTGTCTGGCCATTTGTTAAAAAGAAAAAAAAAATATTTTATTTGAGTTACCAGAAAAGGTACCCTGCGTTGCCCGGGATTTGGGATACAAACCTTTGATAAATATTACAAACGAACTCACAACGAATTTCTGAAGACCAAATAACGTTTCAGCAATACGTCCTCTTACAACAAAAATAACATGGAAATTGTAGCGTGGTACGTACACGACTTAGATACGATCGATCGCTCATTTTATAATCCGGGCAATGACGGGTGCATTTTCTAGTTATTTTGCAATATACTTTCAATTTTCAATTTGAACAATAGTCACAGTATTATCTTACTGTAATATGAACTACATTCAGTTTGCACTTTCCTAATATATATATATATATATATATATATATATATCGTTTATTTTACAGTACCACCCACAAATTTATATAAAGTAAAACATTAAAAACATAAAAACTATATTATACAATAACCGATAATGCACAGTCAAACAAAATTCTAAATTAATAATAACAACGCTACAACTCATCGAATTTATTTTCTTTCTGCAAATAAATAGCAATCTTCTTCAGAATCCTTTTAACATGCAAATTAAATACCATAATATATTATTATCGTATGAGCGTGATCCTTTTTGTACTCTCTAAAAAAAATTATATTTTTGAAGTTCTAATTATTGTATTTAAAGGTTTAGGAGACAGGTTTAGGACGTTTATGCCAATAAAATGGAACATTACTAATTTGTTATTTCTGTGCTGTGCATAACCAAGTATCCATTTGAGAGGTTGGAGACATACGATACGAATCGCACGCAAGATGACAAATGGGAATATTAACAAATAATGACAGTTATTTCAATAGTGTGATTTTATGCTAAGAAGGTAATTGAAAAGGAAATATGATGGATTATGACTAGAAAATTTTGCCATTTGAAAGATATTTCGTTTAAATTGTGGTAGGAAATGAAATTTTACGATTGTAGTATACAATGGATTTTAATGAAAATAACGTCTATTTTCCGCTTCCAACTGAGATCGGATCATTGTTTAAAATAGAAAACACTTTGGCAGTTCCTATTTTTGAACGCGATAGATAAAAATATAAATAATCCGCGTTTAGTTTGTCAGATATATTGAATCATTTACAAATGTACGAACGCAATTACAACATTTTAATATTTTGAGCAATTTTTTGAAAAGAGAAATGATTTCCCCGAGCGAGATGTGCTTATTTTCACTCGAAATATCTTCTAAACTATAAAATATAGATATAAATAGTGAGCGAGAAAAATGTTTGCCAGTGCATCCAATTGTGAGGTCCCGATAATTTTTAGTAATAATTTCCCGCATTTTATATTTTGAATTTTAAGGGCGGCATATCCCAGTGTTTAAGGCACGGAAATTGTACCCGGGGGATCCAAGTTCGATTTCCGACTCTGCCCAAACTATCCCCGTATTTATACGAAGTACGGGGACGTTAAATCTGTGGATGCGAAAATCTTTCTGAGATGTTTATGGTAGGTGAAGGAGGGTGCTGTGACTATGGATGCCGATCCACTTGGGTTTTCGGTCTAAATTGGGTGTCACTGTCCGATCCATCTAAACATATACCGTACAGTGTCGGGTTGGTCGAAGATAAAAAGTTCTTTGACATTAACAAACAATTATTTTTGATTTCGGTTAGAAGGACCAATCAAGGACCGACCAATCAAATTCTGCGATCCTGTGGCTAAAGCATTTTAAAACGTTCGATTCGGTTTGAGTTGCAAACGAATTGCGATTGATGGGTAGTGGGAATGTGCGGTAGAAAGGCATGATATCTTGCGCTTAAGAGGATAGTTTTCTCGAAGCGAAAAATAATTTCGGTGTCAGCGCTCGCAGCGGGATGGGGAATAGGCGTTGCCGAAAAGGTGCTTTCCCCTGCGTAGAACTATGACTGACAAGTCACCCACCCTTTGAAGCAATGCGAAGGGGCGTTCTTAGCAGTTTCACGGGACTGTGCAGAGAGGATTACCCTCCAGCACAGACTAATTGGGCCCTCCAGGTACACCTGTTCTGGGAAACACAATCCCGAAAGTTGAAGGCATCTAGTCTAGGAGAGCCAGCCACTTTAGGGAAAATATTTGAATGGTCAGTTGCATTGGAAAGAAAAATGAACCAGTTGTGGAAATCAAAGCTAATTTAGTGTTGCTAATGCCAGAAAAATGGTGTTTAGGTCAATAATTAATATTGAAAACTGTAAATAAATGTTTTTTACACACTTTTATTTCACAACGATGTGGTTGGAAACAGATCGGAGGTAACAAAATATGAATTCGGCATATTCGGCCCAAATAACAATACAATATTGGCCCAATACTGGCAGTTAATATTGGAAATATTAGATCAATATGAAAAAGTGGAAATTTTTACGGAACTGGCCAACTATTGGGACAATATTACTCAAATATTGACGTTTCATCTGAAGTATTTCCAATGTAACATTAATATTGACGTCATACTGTAATGAAAATATTTAGACAATGTGGGAGATCAATGTAACCCCAATATTTTCCAATATTGGAATTACATTGGAATATTTCCAATATAATGTCAAGATATACAATAATGGTTCAGTTTTAGACCAATATTAAATACTACTATGATGATGCTTTAGTAATGTTTGGAATATTTTAAATTAGTAAAGGTAGAGTGTTAGTTTTAGAATATATTTCCCCCCTCGATATGGTTATGAGTTGTGGCATTTTCTCGGACTACAACAATAGATGTATTTTAATTGTACACAAGTTATATATATATCATATAAAAGCCAGTAATCAAATTCAAATTGAATTTAATTCCTATGCATATCCTCAATAATCTAAGGCACTACTCAGGAAAAGGCGCCGAGCCGCTCTATACTCCGAAGCACATAATAATCCAAGAAAAAGAAGAATTAAAGGAATATGGGATAACCAAATGCTTTGCATTTAATGGTTGGGGAGGATTGCGACTCCACCTCCCGCTTAAAGCTGCTTTTCCAGCCTAGTCAAACGCTCACGGTACTAATACAAAGCAAAGGTTGGTCCCCAGTGCGTGTTAATACGAAGGCAACCGGATACGGAAGAACAAGACCAACCAAACAGAAGGATACTGGACCAAAAGTGAATCCTGCCCAACTCGCTATCTTATAAATGTTCATCTTACGCATGAGTGCAATCCTAGCAGGTACGCATAAACTTTATTTACTTGCAGATTGATGAAGTAAACTGTCAAAATCTACATGATCCTTGAAAATCGATCTATAACAATCCTTTAAGAAATATAAAGGATAATGTTTATATAAAGCCTCTGTTATGATTTTAATGTTGCTATTATTGCAGTCTCTTTTAAACGTGTTGTAAATTATCCCATATTCCTTTAATTCTTCTTTTTCTTGGATTATATATATATATATATATATATATATATATATGTATATATACATATATGCATATATACATATATATGTATATGAAATATGTATATAATACATATATATAAAATATATAAAATATTACATACACACAAGCATATATACAGAGTGTATCTGAATTCATCATCAACATTTGGTGGGGAGGTAGGGCATAGGTAAAGAAGAATATTTCATATAGGAAAGCATGAGCTTAGACGTCAAGTAGTAGGGCAACATGAGACCGGTTAAATGTTGGAAAGAAAACATAACAAGAAAGTTGAAAGAAAAAAAACATTTATTTGTGCATCGTTTGTACAAATTTACAAGCGGTGTTCGAAATGCTGCCCATTTGCTAGAGTGCATGGCTCATAACGACGTTGCATGGACAACCGGACTTTCTGGAATATGTCCGGATTTCCAGGATGTCTGCCGCGGCAACCGATATGAGTGCTAAAAGGTCTATAGCACTGGCAACAGGGGTCTCGTACACCAGGTTTTCCATCGCACCCCATACAAAGAAGTCGATAGGAGATAAATCCTGTGACCGTGGTGGCCAACAAACCGGTCCACCACGAACAATCCATTGTGCTCCAAATTTTCTGGTCAGGTAACCACGCACATCATTTGCGAAATGTACTAGGGCGCCGTTATGCTGGAACCACACCTCAGGCAGTTTTGGCGTGAATAGGAGTTGTGGACACAAAGCGCCCTCTATACCCTCATGCTTTCTCTTGCACCTATGCTTTCCTATGGGAAATAGTCTTCTTATCCTATTCCTTACCTGACCACCAAATATTTATGATGAATTCAGATACACCCTGTATATATGCTTGTGTGCATGTAATATTTTATAATAAGTTATTCGATGTTGAAATTACTCTTTTAATTTATTTTAAAGGCAAAATATATTTTTTAGATTAAAAATAAACTATACTATTAAAAAATAAATCATACTATTAAAACGCAACGTGTATTTTCTATTCTCGCTCAGTGTATTAAATGAAGACATATATTTAATTCCTCTTCCATGAGCTACTACGCGCCATTTTAGTGCGATTGCTGTTATATATATATATATATATATATATATATATATATATATATAAAATAAAATAAGATAGAATTAGGATACAAAAGGAATAAAACATGGATGGGAAGGCTAACGGGCAATATGCTAAAAAAGACTAAAGGGGGATTGTGACCCCTTAAATCCCCGGTTACAGCATGCTGCTACACCGCTGCACACTCCCGGCATGGCCACAATTAGCCTTCCCATCAATTTTTTTATTCCTTTTGTATCCTAATTCTATCTTATTTTATTATTTTTCGTATAATCAGGAAAATGCTGCATTGCGCATTTCATTTATATGATTTTTATTTCGAACCTCTTAATCTTATAATGTTTTATCAATTTTTTTATTATATATATATATATATATATATATATATATATATATATATATATGTGTGTGTGTGTGTGTGTATATATATATATATATGCCTGTGTGTATGCAATATTTTATAACAAGTTTCTCGATGTTGAAACTACTCTTTAATTTTATTTTAAAGATAAAATATATTTTAAGATTAAAAATAAATCATACTATTAAAACCCAACTTGTATTTTTTTTCTCGCTCAGGGTATTAAATGCAAAGACTTTGAAATTCAGAAGTTTCAAAACCTTGGAAGATTGAATAATTTTCCCGAAATTCAATCTTATCAATGGAAAACGTTTTTAAAATAATTCTTCTAGATCTTTTCAGTACTTAAAAATATTTAAAAGACATTTAGATGGTAAATGTGTACAATTAATGATTTTTTAAGTTTGTTCTTTGTAAGAAATAAAAAGAGGACTTATGTGAATTCGAAATAATTTTAAAGAGATATCAATTTATTCCAAGAGCAAAATATATGTTTAATGTATTTTATTAAATTTATATATATATATATATATATATATATATATATATAGTTTATAGAAATAATCTATCTATTTCTTTAGAAACATAACATTTTTGTGTTTGCTTCGTCAAAATGCTTGGACTTGAGAACGAATTTTACGAAGCGAACATTTCCATATTTTAGGGTTAGCCCTTTTCCACGTGTATAGCGATTTAGCTTGAATTTTTGAGACTCTCTTTATTCGTCCCCATACCATTGAATTTTGTTGATTTTCTATAACTTGATTAAAGTGTTTTGTATTTTTTTCCATTTGATTGATGATTTGCTGTTTTATATTTTATTTTGTGGGTGTTGTAGAAAGTTAGGTTTATCGTGTTGCAGCTTCTTACTTTTCGTTCATTGGACTTTCAAACTACTATTATATATATATATATATATATATATATATATATATATATATATATATATATATATATATATATATATATATATATATATATTTGTATATATATATATATATATAAATGAAATATAATGAAAGAGAAGAACAGCAATGTATCAAAAGTAGCCGGGGGGAACTCCCACTTCCCGGTTAAGCCAGCTTTATGTCATGATGACACTCCCGGAAGCTGACAGACTGTTGAAAACCAAGTACTGAATACTTAAAACACAAAATATATAGCCAAAAAGTACTAAAATTACAAAATTCCCTTTACAACAAAATTTGCAACTCATATAGCAGCATATCAAACATTTAACAGATAATAACACAAAAGAACCCCGTACGTACAACCCAAACGTAAGCATCAACTAAGTGTCTTCTCTTACCATTTTGTAAAAAAACACCCGGCCACCTCGTTTCCAATATTTCCATGACAGTGCCATATTTCTATCTGCTCAAACTTCATGTGTGCTTTTATTTAAATACATACTGTAATATTCCGTTACGGTTATATTATAAAACTTACTGATGACGTCAGAAAGAAAACGTCTAGGGTAGCCTTTTGCAATTGCCTCATTCAGGGAACTATGATCGCATTTATATTGATTTATTTCACAGCAATTTAATCTTTTACTTCTTATCAAATAGTTTAATACTATATTTCGGAATATGTTAGGATGTAAACATGTATTGCAGTGTATAATGTAATTGATTTTAAATGTAAAGTCTTTTCTTTTATCACACAGTCTGAATCCCACAGATTCACTTCATTTTTTGTATATGGTCAAATCAAGGAAATTTATGCTTTGATCTTGATTATGTTCAGTTTCTGTTAACGATAAGTTGGGAGGATAAAATGTGAAATCTAAGGTATATTGACTATCAGGACAAGCACACAAAATATCATCTATGTAACGAATATAAATCATTTCATTTAATATATTCGTGACCTCTTCATATTTATTTAAATATATATCGGCGAGTATAGAGGAGCAACCCCCTCCCATAGGTATGCCATATGTATGTTTATAAAAATATGTTCCATCATATAAAACAGTTTCAAAAAGTAAGAGAAGACACTTAGTTGATACTTACGTTTGGATTATAATGTATGTACGGGGTTCGTTTGTGTTATTATTTGTTAGATGTTTGATATGCTGCTATATGAGTTGCAATTTTTGTGGTAATTTGGATTTCTGTATTTTTGCTATATATTTTGTGTCTTAAGTATTGAGTACTTGGTTTTCGGCAGTTTATCAGCTTCCGGGAGTGTCGTCATGACATAAAGCTGTCTTAACCGGGAAGTGGGGATCACAATCCCCCCGGCTACTTTTGATACATTGCTGTTCTTTTATTTCGTTATATTTCATTTATATAAATATACTTGGTTGAGCTGCTTGGCGCCTATAGGTATGTTTTCAGTTTTATCAGTTTTATGGTTGCGTTAATGTTGATATATATATATATATATATATATATATACATATAAAAATAAGTATATCTCAAAAAGAACTACTATTTAAGTAAAGGAGAAAATAGAAACCTTACAGGGGATGTGGCGCTTAGCAGCTCTGCATCCAGAGACATATAAGGATATAAACAAGAAAGAATAAGCGAGAACAGGAGTGACCATATGATTTGCATAGAATGGCAGGGGGGGATTGCGACACCCCTTTCCCGCTTAAAGCAGCTTTTACGACCTGGGCAACGCTCACGGCACCAATGTAACTCAATGGTCAAGCTCCCACATGTGCAAAGACAGAAGCACCCGAACGGACACAAAAGCAAAGATGGAACCAAGCAAGGAAGAGATACACCCTACAATCCAACATGAAACCACAACATTTTATAGGGAAAAGTCGCGCATGCGCGAAAAGACTTCATGATGATAGGATTGCAGATATGAATATATATATGATTAAGAATGCTCATTTAGATTCAAACAAAGCACAATTTCTTTCTTTGAAAAAGGAATAGTAATAATGTTGTAAAAAATATCTAGGGTAATTTCTTTTCAATGCATCATTTATTATTTTATTCCATTCATAAATGCAGTCTTTTTTAAAAGTACTGTAGTTTCTGTTTCTTCTGAAGTATCCGATAATAATATTTCTGAATATATTTTTAGTGAGGTTTGAATTCCAATCAATAATATTATTAATTTTGATATTGTATGAATTTCTCTTGTCGTGTATGGTTGTATAAATTCCATACTGTTGGTGTTTTCTTATTGACAAATCCAGGAAGTCTGTCGATCCATCCTCATTGATAGGGTTTTCAATTAAGTCTAATTCTTTTGGGTAGAATGCAAAATCTATGTCAGGGGTGTTTGCATAACCCCCTAATATCACATCGTCAACATAACGGAATTAAGGTATTTCCGATAATATATGGGTTCCTCTTTCATATTTGGATAAATAAATATCCGCCAATATTGATGAGCATGATTGTTTTCTCTTCTTGTTTATATCCTTATATATATATATATATATATATATATATATATATATATATATATATATATATATAAAGAAATACAATCCCAAAAAGTATGAAATCCAAGAAAGAGAAAGGCACAAATTGCCGCACTATCAGAGTCTTGAAAAATAAGATTTAAAATGAAAAAAGAAATTATATAGATGGAATGATTGTTTTTACAGGGTTGCAGAAAGGTCAAGGGGGATTGCGACCCCTATTTCCTGGTTAGAAGCTAGCTTTGACTTCATGAAAACGCTCCCAGAGACTCTGCACGCCCGAAACAACAATCGATCATGCCCGTGGGGAAAAAATGGCCGAATCCCAGACAACATAAAAAATGATCAAAATGACAAAAATTGGAAATTTTACTAACCAGCAAGACGAGAATCTTGGAAGAGTTGCATAAAGCGTATATACTTCGAATAGGAAAGCATACATAAAAAAGTCGCGTCTAACTTATAAAGCCATCTGGATGTGAAACAATCAGATAATCCTAGGTAAGAGTTGAGTTGTATTGTAGGATGTCGGATAAATTAACATAATTTTTATCACTATAATTTCTGCAAAAGACATCATAATAGTGCTGTACAAAGCGGAAGGGATAATCCCTTTCTTTTTTCATTTTAAATCTTATATATATATATATATATATATATATATATATATACACATATACTATTTACGTAGCTTTAACAGGTGAATATCAAACAATATTAACTAATTTGCAATACTGTTATTTATATCTTACGATTGGTAACAGTTGATCTCCACTTTTACCTCCTGCGAGGACTCCTAACAGGAGTCTCGTTATTTGTTAATTCAAGAGACTACACGTGCTGATTTTTCTCAGGTGCAATAAATTTGACTCCTATTTTATTTTTCTGTCTCTTAGCTTCTAGACCAGCAGTTGGAGTTTATAGATATTATCAATCTCCAATATCAGAAACAAGCTTCTATCTGAGTGATTATGGTTAGATGCTGTGCCCTGAAGACAAGTCTATCATAATCAGCTACATTTTTAAGTCTAGTACATTTCCTCATATTAGGCATTATTGTTTCATTTGTTTCAATTCTTCTATTTTCATATTCTCGATATTGACTTAATATTAATTGCCATTGTTTGATGACTGATTGTTTTGAACTGTATTATTTTTTTTCTCTCATTACTGTAATATCTCTTTTTCACGAATTGGGATGTAATAGTGCTTATTTGCCAAACTTTCCTTTTCCGTAGGAGTAGATGATAGGATTATGATTCATATTTTATTTCAATTTTGTTTTAAATTACGGTTTTATTATTTACTACGAATGTATTTATATATGTGTTACAAACAATCTATTAGCAATGTTTCTATATGTTACGTATTAACATTCGAAAGGAATACAAATAGAATTTAAAATTAAAATGGTATATAATTGTATAGCGCATTTGCTGCTAATACAAAAATTACCCAATACCAATCAAAAATAAGTGAACGAATGTGTGCCATGGCTCAGCGGCTAGCTGTATCCGGAATTCGTAAGAGTTTACAATTGCTCTTCCGCCACTTCTTTTAACATTATGTGGACATTTTCCTCTTCTTTCATTTATTTTTAACTGACATATATATATATATATATATATATATATATATATATATATATATATATATATATATATATATATATATATATATATATATATATATATATATATATATATATATATAAATGAAGGAACTGTTTTAAGGATTCTGTTCAAACATTTTTGGGGAGAACATTCTTCGGTCTTACTGATTGTGTCAAGATAGAAGCACTGTGATAATATTTTCGATTGCAAAGCAACCTAATTTTGTGAAAAAATGATTATAGCTGAAAAACTAATTCGATAATACCTAAATGATAATACCTGAAAAATTAAATTTAAAAAAAAAATAATGCCGAGGTACACCTTCCATGATCTTGAGATACCTATGAATCAAATTTCATGGCTAGAAGGTGCTTAGATTCCCCTTTGCCGATTGCACAGACATACATACAAATATCTCCGTTTATTATGTAAAAAAAGCAATAGCAAAATATGTGTCACTATAACGCAAACAGTGTCATCTATTTTCTCCAAACTTAAAGCTTAATGTGGATTATGAGCTACTAGGAAAATGCATTTATGATTTTGGACAACATTTTCTCTAGGCTTACAAGATAACATATATTCCTAGTTACTATACAAATACCCATGAGTTTAGCGTCAATTACATTTCAACGTCAATTCTGACCCTTTAAATTATACATCGAAACTTTTAATTATATACCAATTATACAAAATGTGAACTCGGTACAAAAAATCATTGTCAGAAAGAGGAATAATTAATTAATTGTAAAAAAAAAAAAAATCCTCCAGTTATAGGTGTAATATATCCCAATAATATAAACACAGCCTCTAAAATGGCTGTCATTTTTCTAGATATTTTATATTAAGAAACTGACGTAACTACATTATTTCACTTTTACCGATCAAAGCAAAGATAATCTTTATTGATATCCTGAAAACTTTGAGAATATAAAATTTGGACGGAATAAAAATATTCAAAAGTAAAATTGACGTCCGAGAACATCAAATATTAACTTCCATCTTTAATATTTAATTATCCTTTACTAGAATAACTTATTAAATAAAATATTAAATACGCATATTCCTATTCCTCACGATAAATGATATATTTAAAGGAACTTGACGGTTTGTGTAAAACGTGTCTACATTATACACACATATCATCGATTACTCAGGGGGAGCGCTGTTGAGCGTGATGTGCGGCAAAATCAGCTTTTTGTTAGGAAAGTGCTTTTAATAAACTACACAAAGTCATTAACTTGAAGAACGTTAAGCTCACAGATTTTTATTTTTGGGGTCAATATCTTCCTTATTAGAAAAAAGATACACGCAACATTGAAAACTGTTATGGAAGCTGCTATAGTATGTAATTTTCAATCAGTGCCAGATTAACTGCAGGGAACTAACTTTCAGCATCTGCACTGGACAGGGATTAAGGGCTCCAAAATTATTATATTAACAGCCTTACCACAAAAATCATATTTATTATCTACCAATATTTTTGACATTATAATTGAATCACTATTTTTAATATCAACACCATACAATATACGTATCTAACAAGAAAGTTGAAATGACTAAGTATGAGAGTAAAAAGTAAAAGAAGGTATATATCGAGAAAGTTCAAAAATACTGTAACCTTTTATGAAAGTGAAAAAAGAATACTTTCAAAGACATGGGGAAATAGAAAGCAATTGTACTTAAAACATAATGTTTTCATGTTTAATTGAGAAGAATATTTAGAGTTTCTAATTGAATATATTGTTAATGTATATACAGAGTAGCTACAGCCGACATTAGGTTGTACGAATTTAATATACTAAAGACTATGTTTAAAGTAAATGTTGGCCATTTTATTTAAATGAAGAAATAGAAATTTCGTTTTAATTTTTGCACACATTTTTATTCAGTTATTCTACTGATGCATTTTTATTATCTCTACTGATGCAATTTTATTATCTCTACTGATGCATTTTCATTATCTCTAGTGATGCATTTTTAAGGCAAGCAAGTAATACATGTGCTTTAAAAATGCATCAGTAATGCAATATTACCGTTTCAGTAATCAGCTTTTTGTTAGGAAAGTGCTTTTAATAAACTACACAAAGTCATTAACTTGAAGAACGTTAAGCTCACAGATTTTTATTTTTGGGGTCAATATCTTCCTTATTAGAAAAAAGATACACGCAACATTGAAAACTGTTATGGAAGCTGCTATAGTATGTAATTTTCAATCAGTGCCAGATTAACTGCAGGGAACTAACTTTCAGCATCTGCACTGGACAGGGATTAAGGGCTCCAAAATTATTATATTAACAGCCTTACCACAAAAATCATATTTATTATCTACCAATATTTTTGACATTATAATTGAATCACTATTTTTAATATCAACACCATACAATATACGTATCTAACAAGAAAGTTGAAATGACTAAGTATGAGAGTAAAAAGTAAAAGAAGGTATATATCGAGAAAGTTCAAAAATACTGTAACCTTTTATGAAAGTGAAAAAAGAATACTTTCAAAGACATGGGGAAATAGAAAGCAATTGTACTTAAAACATAATGTTTTCATGTTTAATTGAGAAGAATATTTAGAGTTTCTAATTGAATATATTGTTAATGTATATACAGAGTAGCTACAGCCGACATTAGGTTGTACGAATTTAATATACTAAAGACTATGTTTAAAGTAAATGTTGGCCATTTTATTTAAATGAAGAAATAGAAATTTCGTTTTAATTTTTGCACACATTTTTATTCAGTTATTCTACTGATGCATTTTTATTATCTCTACTGATGCAATTTTATTATCTCTACTGATGCATTTTCATTATCTCTAGTGATGCATTTTTAAGGCAAGCAAGTAATACATGTGCTTTAAAAATGCATCAGTAATGCAATATTACCGTTTCATACATTAGACATAAAATACTAGTAGTAAATATGTTAAGCTACCCAACATGGTGTCATAGTTTTAACATTATCATTATTATTATTCTCATATATATATATATATATATATATATATATATATATATATATATATATAAATAAATAAAGTAGAGGTGATTAGAGCCCGATAATGAGAAAACTGTTGAGCAAAACTTAGCCAAATTTCCATGGGGTTTTGATTTTGAAAAGATACGAAAAATAGTTCGGATTTTTGCCACCATTTTGTCCAAAGTGGCGCTGTAAGGTCCATGTTTGGAGTAAAATAGACATAGTACAGAAAGTTAACAATTTACATACATTTTGATAGTGACATCACATTTTATATTCACATTTGCACTTACATTTTGTCAAACATTTTAGCAATTAGGTCTCCTCTATGCAGTAGCGCGTCGTGGTAGATATTCAGATTTTCAAGGAGAAAAGAGGTGGCAATGCAAATTGTTATGCACATTTTAGTCAGCTGCCGCTAACGGCATTAGTGCGTACTACTAATTTTGAGGATATAAGGAAAACGAAAAGAATGTATCGGAATCAATGATGCGCTACATTCTTACGATCGTGCTTTGCTGTTAAAAGTTCGCTATGCTAACATTACGCGATCGTGCTTTGCTAGCAAAAATTTACTACCAAACAAGTGAAAATGCTTCGGCTGCCCTTCGAGAATATCGGAGGTTGAAGGGCCTAAAGAAGGATCAATGACTATCACAGGTTTGCGAAAAATAGTTTTGCGTTTTGAAAATTCTGGAACTTTACAAGTGTTACCCGGACGAGGGCGTAAACTTGCAAGGGATGAAGAACTTAACACAGTTGCAACTGCATTGAGGATCCAACAGCCGTATCTAGTAGTGCTTCTGAAATATCCAGGCAACTGGATATGCCGTATTCTACGGTATGGAAAATCATGAGCAAATTGCTAAAATTTTACCCATAGAAAATCAGTACACTCAAAATTTGCTTCAAGGAGATGCAGAAGCTCGATTCGACTTTTCTCTGACGTTCCTAGCTCTCATGGAAGTCGATGAATCATGGCCTTGGAAAATCTTGTGGAGTGGTGAGGCGCATTTCCATCTGAATGGAACAGTAAACACGCAGAATTGAAGGATTTGTACTTCTGAGAACAATTATGCGTTTCGGGCGATTCCTTTGCACCCTTGATTATAATTTTGGTGAACTTTGGATATTGTCGGACAGCCGCAGTGCTCTTCAACATCTTAGTGGCGGGTCCTCTGCAGGCGATGAAACCAGTATATCTATTCTGCTCAAGCTAAAGAAGATTTCTCAAAACCACAATGTCCATCTCCAATGGATTTCATCACATGTAAACATTAGTGGTAATGAGGTTGCGGATAGATTGGCCAAAGAGGGCAGTGAGGACGAAACGTCCACTGGTTCTTCGCTTGCTTATCAAGAACTGTACTCAAATGCAAGATCTAAATTAAATTTAATTTGGCGTACTCCACTTGCGCACCAATGGTACACCGGAACATCCCCTGGCGCTCTTCTGGAAATTAAATGTGATCGTGGCTCCCAGACTGCACTTGCTAGACTAAAAAGTGGCCACCTTAAGTGTCTTTCTTTTGAACGCGGTGGAAAAATCCATCCCACTTGTAATAAATGCTGTGACCATCCGGCCTCCCCGGAGCACATATTGTGTT
>OX578153.1:13399094-13519094 GCA_951213105.1 Amaurobius ferox
AGAATAAAAATTGTAAAACCTGCCCATATGCTTCTAACTCACAAATTACTAATCTAAATAGTCATAAGACTTTCTGTAAAATTTTTAATTGCATCTACAAATTATCTTGTAATATATGTAATATATCTTATATAGGACAAACCAGTAATCCTATTCATCTACGTATGAATGTACATAGAGATCATGTTAAAAAATATATCCACAATAATAATTTTCTTCCTACTTCTAATAAAATCGAATATAAACACTTTGCTCATCATGGTTTTGAAAATATAACTATACATATTTTGGACATTAAAATAAATACTGCTGATAGATTATTCTTTGAAAACTTCTATATTAAATCACATTGTACTCTGTTTCCATATGGATTAAATCAGTTATATCTCAATGGTAATATTGTTAAGAATAATTTTGTAGATAATAAATATTCTATTTTTAATCACCTTTTTTTTAAACCTCTTTTACATAATAGTAAATTGGCTAAACTCAAAAGATTTAAACGCGGTAAAGGAAGCTCCTCCCAATATGATATTAAAGCGGAGATTAAAAGTATGCATCAACAATTCAATAACACATATCAATGGAAATTTATTAAATCATGGGTATTTGCAGTTAAGAAAAAACAATTAAACACAGTTTATGCTATTTTCTTAAAGTTAAATCTTACTAATGAACATTTTAATCATATTTTCTATGATTTGCTCATTACTAGATCAAAATATTTAAAAATAAAACTTAATCAATTTCATCATAATAACTGTTCCAATTCTTATTGTGTAATATCATTTAAGCATCCTATTTATAATTCCATAAACTTTAAGAATTTATTTAATCAATTTCATCATTTATTGCCTGTAAAGGATTTGAATGTTACAAAAACTTTTAAATATAACAAGCCTATTGGAAGAACCATTTTTAATTACAATGCAATTTCAAAATCTCTCTCAGTCGACATAGATTCCTCAACAAATTTAGATGGTGAATGTATTTGTAGTGCTGATAATTATGCTGAATTTATAAATCCACAATTGGGTCATATAGTTACTGGAGACTTAGCCATTGTAAAAGATAAATCTTTAAGAACTATAATGTCATTTGGCACTAAATTCAGGTTACCTTCATGTAATAATTCTAAACAAGTGTTAAAGTCAATCAATCTGGACCTTGATAAATTTATTTATGGATTAGCTTCTAAATATGCTCAGCCTTTAGAGGCATTTAATATGTGGAAATTTACTATTTTAAGATCTATTAAAAATACCATTTGTAGTATTAATTTATCTAGATCCATATATAATATGGATAATATAAAGCATTCTGTTAATGATTTACATAGATCTTTTGTTATTACTTATGTAGATAAAGCCTCTAATAATTATGCTATTATTTGTAAAAAATTCTATATTCAATATCTGCTAGATTATTTAAAAAATAATAGTCTATTTAAAATTGATTCACACTCCCTTAATAATATCAAATTGAAAATTATCAATATGTATAGTGATTTAGATATTAATAATAAATTTTTCACATTTCCATATATTGTGCTTATACCTAAATTTCATAAAAATCCTATTAAATTTAGAACTGTTACTAGTGGTCATAATTCATACTCTACCACTGCTAGTAAATTATTACTAAATTATTTAAATGTACTAAATAGCAATTTACGAGATTCTGGTGATAGCTACATTATTCTAAATAACAGTAAGGAATTAAAAAATAAATTAAAAACGCATGGTAAAATAATAGGATTTCAAACTTTTGATTTTAAAGATCTATTTAATAATATTAAGATCACTGATCTATATGATGTCATTTTAGCTTTATATAATGCTTATATTACTAAACATTCTAATCTTACAAAATTTACCAATTTTCCTAAGCTTCTCCATTTTGTTCTTTTCAATAATTATATCTTTCAAGGTAATAAATTATACTTACAAGTCTCAGGTGTTCCACAAGGTGGCTGTAGTAGCAGTATGTTAGCTAATTTATACCTATATCATTATGAAAAATTCTTTACTTCTACTGATTATAAAATTTATAGATATGTAGATGATCTGATTTGTCTTGTATTTACTGATAACTATGTCATAGATATAGATTTCTATCCGGATAATTTGGAATTAATACCTAATGAAACTTCTATTAGTAATAATGTTTATTATTTGGATTTAAATCTAATTATAGAACCTGCTCATGGGATAGTTACTAAATTATATGATAAAAAAGATTTTTTTAAATTTAATATTAATAAATTATTACCTTTTAATTCCTGCAACTCGATTCAATTGTTTAGAAATATTATACTTAATCAACTGTTTAGAATTTATAGATTATCAGATAAAAAATTTCATGCTTTGCACATTAATAACCTCAAAATTACCAGTAAAATGTATCAATATCCTGCATATTTAGTCAATAGTATAGTTAATAAGTTTCGATTAGTATAAAATTCTCATATTCTCCCCTTATTATCTTATTTTAGCCGTACTTCTTCATTCTCCTGCAATTATATTTTCATCTTTTTATCTCGAAGCTTTAACAGTTGAATAACTCATTTTATTGCTTTTGCGCATTACTGTTTTTATTACTCTCTTTGGCAACAGCAAATCACATCTTTTCATTTTGGCATATGGCAACGATGATCCAGTCATATTTTGCTCGTCATGGTTGCGCTGAAGAGGTGCGTTTTGAGGTATTTATGTTTCCTTTATTGTTCCAATCTTTATGCTTGTCGTCCATATAACACAAGTTTATAGATAAAATCTATCTTGTGTTTCAGAAACAAGCATTTTTGTGTTCATTTCGAAAAGATATATGGACCCGATGAGAATTTTTTCGAAATGAACTTTTCGTAAGCCTAATCTCGTAAGCCTAAATCTCCTCCATGTGCAAGCTTTTTTGCTTGATTTTTTTGTTTTCTTATTTGCATTCCTCATTTTTGAAATTTGTTGATTGTCTTTGTCCTTATGACTTGCATTATGCTTTATTATTTCCTCTTTTTGTCTTAATTTCTTTGTATTTGTAGAAAATTTTGGAATAGTGTATTATGAGTTACTACATACATTCTAACTTTGGATTTAATAATTTATTTTTATATATATATATATATATATATATATATATATATATATATATATATATATATATATATATATATATATATATATATATATATATATATATATATATGTAATATGAAAATACCGTGAAATATAATATTAAAAATTTATCAGAAATCACACTTAAAAGGCGCAAAGCTGCACTAAAAAGAGGATTGCAACTCCGGCCATCTTTTGGTACAATGCATCCATCCATACCTCTTTTCATTATATATATATATATATATATATATATATATATATATATATATATATATATATATATATATATATATATATATATATATATGTAATATGAAAATACCGTGATATATAATATTAAAAATTTATCAGAAATCACACTTAAAAGGCGCAAAGCTGCACTAAAAAGAGGATTGCAACTCCGGCCATCTTTTGGTACAATGCATCCATCCATACCTCTTTTCATTATATATATATATATATATATATATATATATATATATATATATATATATATATATATATATATATATATATATATATATATATATATATATATATATATATATATATGTAATATGAAAATACCGTGAAATATAATATTAAAAATTTATCAGAAATCACACTTAAAAGGCGCAAAGCTGCACTAAAAAGAGGATTGCAACTCCGGCCATCTTTTGGTACAATGCATCCATCCATACCTCTTTTCATTATATATATATATATATATATATATATATATATGTAATATGAAAATACCGTGAAATATAATATTAAAAATTTATCAGAAATCACACTTAAAAGGCGCAAAGCTGCACTAAAAAGAGGATTGCAACTCCGGCCATCTTTTGGTACAATGCATCCATCCATACCTCTTTTCATTATATATATATATATATATATATATATATATATATATATATATATAGATATATATATATATATATATATATATATATATATATATATAGATATATATATATATATATATATATATATATATATATATATATATGTAATATGAAAATACCGTGAAATATAATATTAAAAATTTATCAGAAATCACACTTAAAAGGCGCAAAGCTGCACTAAAAAGAGGATTGCAACTCCGGCCATCTTTTGGTACAATGCATCCATCCATACCTCTTTTCATTATATATATATATATATATATATATATATATATATATATATATATATATATCATGTGTCTCCTTATAAAATGTATTATTGTCTTACAGTACAACAAAGGAGTCATTTCGCTATGTTAGGTTTTATTCAGATAGACACATAACAAATTAATGTTAAATAAATCAACTTTAAGAACTAAATTTTTACTGTCATTTTGTGAGGCAGGGCACGCTCTGTTTTGCATATAAAAATAACGGGCGCCCTGGAATCACTCGGTAAGTCACTTATAGGTTATTGTGGTGCCAATTAGATTTTGGTGTATAATTCCGAAATTTACTGTTCTTACAAAATGGCTCACAAAAATCGCAAAATCTACAATAAAACTCTAAATATTTTTCAAATATAATGATTAAATGCTTATTTTATCACGGCAAATTTTAAGGACAGACAGATTCACTCTAACCCTATTTTCTTTAAACTATAAACCGTTCTTAATATATTTTTTGTTTTAGACATGTTTAGCTTACGTATAAATGCATCAAGAGAAAATTTGAATTAAACTATAATTATATATTGTTATATAACTGCAAATTTGGAGTATATAAAAAAATTATTCGTGTCATCCTGTGCCAATAAGATCAATTTAATACAGAATAAAAGAAAGAAAGAGAAAAAATAAATTTAAATCTGTAAGGTAAGCCATGTGCTGCTCACATTTTATTTTTCTTTCTGTAAGCCATTCTATTTTTCACATACTTATAGTATATACCATTAAAAGGAACCGTTAGTCCGTGCAAAAGATGTCGTCGGTAGAAACAAATCTCATCGATTACTGAACAAAAGCGCTGTTGCGTGTAACAAAAATATATTTTTCTTTTCTGGTAACGAAGCGTTTTTGATAAATTACACAGAATAATAAATCTGAAGCGTTTTAATCTCAAAAATGATAATTTGTCGGTATCTCTGTTATCAGAAAAGGATGAACTAACACGCGACACCGGGAACTACATTAAAGGTTTCTGTGTAGCAGGTAAATTTTACCATATTTTTATTTTCTCTACCAATCATGATAATGTAAAATATGGGCCAAAAATTGGAATTGAAAATTTTATCGGACTTGAATAATTTTAACATATTAGTATACAATTTGACTATTTTCAGCGTTGTATTTATTTTCCTCTGTGTTTGATCACCAATCGAGCTCAAAAAACACTCGACAAAAGCTAATGAAATTTGATCGTGAAGAAATTTATGACGATCAAAATATGCTGAACCTTTATTTCGAAATTTAATGTAAAATACAAATACATAACCATATTTATGTGATATTAAGCGATAAAACTTAAATTAATGTACAGGAGCTGCGAAATAAAAAAAAAGCTTTATAGGTTTTTAAAAATAGTAAAATAAAATCTACAACAGCCATTTTCTTAGATCCTGCCGACCCGATACCTTTGAAAGACGATTTTTCAGATGTTGTGAAGACGTAAAGTGGGTTCAATTTAGGTGATTTTTAATTTCGGGAATTTTAATTTATATTTTAAATTATCACAGTACTACAATATTTTTTACATTTGAAAACTTAAAACTTCATCGGAAAAAAAATGAACTTTTTTCAAATGATGTCATCGAAATAAAAATTATCTGGCTCTCTATGTAAAAGCAATGAATATTTCTTTCATATCATTTTTATTCAGACTCCAGAGCTATATAATTTTGGGTGAAAATATTTCAGCAATTCTTATACTGGGTGCGATAGCCTAGTGGTTAACGCGCGGGAATTGCACTCGGTCGGCTCAGGTTCGATTCCCGCCATTGCCAAAACTGCCACCGTTTTCACCCGGAGTACGATCACGTTAAACATGTGGGCCCATAAGTTCTTTCGAGAGGTTGGTGGTAGGGGAAAGAGGTAATTGTCCCTGTGGATGCCTCCCCCACTGGATTCCGGTCTAAATTGGATGGCACTTCCCGGCCGTCCAAACAGATACCTTATACCTTTCTGATAGGTCGGACGGTCTGGGTCTCAACAACAACAACAAGAGCCATGGCTCGAATTAAAGAAATGCTTCAAATAGAACAGATTTTATATTATGACAGTTCAAGTCGAAGAAAAAGAAGAAGAAGCAATTCTTATACAACTAATCTTACAATCACTTGTTTACATTCTGCATCCATTAAAACTAGGCTACGTTGAAGAAATAATCAAAGTTTGATGATCATTTAAACTCAAAAATATTGTAATTGCGTTGGCACAGAATATAGACGCAGAGTAAATACGAAAAAATTTAAAGCGGTTTTAGGACTGATGAAATACTAGATATAAACTTAAAAGAACTTTAAAAATCACGATTTTTACATTGGGAAAAAGATGGATACCATATTTTATTTTGAAGTGGGTCACGTGATCTCTTCATATAATATAGGTGTAATTACTATTTTAATTTTATTTTAGACAACTACCAAAAATATTTTGCTGAAATTCCTTTTATATATTTTATGGGATGATTTAAATAATTCCTAAAAATTTCAAAGCAGTTCATTAATTTTAACTTCACTGAAAAACTGTTTGAAAAATTAGGTCCCATAGGTTCAATGTATTTCACGTTTTCAACCCGGGTCCAATCCAAAACTAACTGGGTGGTGTTATGTATTTACATTCCCACATACCCCACAAACCGTCTCAGCGTCATACTAAAATTAAATTTTGATAAAGTCCTTTTCACGGTGGTTATCGTGCGAACTGACAGATAGAATTAACAAAGTCATAAACACTTTTCAACTATGTTGTAAAGTGTTAAGAAAGCTATCATTTGATTTCGAGTTTTACTAATTGAGGTCGAGGGCCACATTTAAATGCTTCAGCTGCCTTAAACGGACATTACCATGCCCACAGTTGAGATTCGAACATACAACCCAGCAGTAGAAAACGCACTTGCTTTAGACATCTGAGCTATAAAGGTGTTTTATACACATACAGTTAAGTTGTATAAAATTGTCCACAATAGTACAAAAGTAATAAGAAACTCAAAATGTTTTAACTTAGTTTTTAACACTTTACAACAAAGTTGAAAAGTGTTTATGACTTTGTTCATTCTGTCTGTCTGTCTGTCCGTTAGCACGATAACTGCCGTAAAAATGACTTAATCAAAATGAAATTGCAGTATGTTGTTCAGAGGGTCTGTAGGACCTACGGGAATATAAATGAATAATATCACCCAATCAGTTTTGGATTGAACCCGGGTTGAAAAAATGAAATACATTGAGCCTTATGGGACCTAATTTTTCAACCATGATATGAAACGATCACATGACCCACTTCAAAATGATATATGGCATCCATCTTGTTTCAAAATCGTGATTTTTTTAAGTTCTTTTTAATTCATATTGATTGTTGTATCCGTCCTAAAACTACTTTATTTTTGCTTAAATTCTGTGCATCTACATACTGAAACAACGCAATGACAATATATTTGAGTTTAAATGCTCATCTAAATTTGATTATTTCTACAACTAAGCCTATTTTTCACCTATGTAAAATGTAAACAGCAAAATATATAGAATGAGTTGTATTAGAATTCCTGTATTTTTTTAACACAAAATAATTTAGTCCATGGAGTTTGCATGGCTGATATGAATGAAATATTAATTGATTTCATAAAGAGGAGGACGATTATTTTCGATGAAGTTTCAAGCATAGAGTTTAATTTGTTGTAGCTCCATGGTCTTAAACAAAATGTTTAAATAAAGTAAATTATTATAGTATTGTAATGAATGAAATGAATGGGAGAAAGTTATGAATGAAATCCTGTTTTTATAGAGAGATCCAGGCGTGTTATTTTTTCTATGACGTCATTTGAATTAATTTCAGTTGTTTTCGATGAAGGTTTCAAATATAAGAAATTATCGTAGTATTATGATAATTCTAAAACTATTACCGAGGAATGTATAACATTTTAGAGATGTTTAAACCAGGCAATTTATATTTCAATGCCGTCATTTGAAGGAAGTTCATTCTTTTCGATGAAGGTTTAAGTTTCCAATATAATAAATTAATTCAGTATTGTGATAAGTTTCAAAATATTACCGAGGAATGTATTGCATTTTAGACTTGTTTAAATAAAATTGCTTTGAAGTTGGAAAGTGTTTCATAATCAATGCTTTAAGCATGATTGATCTTTCTTGTTAATACTTTACAACAAAGTTGAAAAGTTTTTATGACTTTGTTCATTCTGTCTGTCTGTCTGTCTGTCTGACCGTTAGCACGATAACTGCCGTAAAAATGACTTAATCAGAATGAAATTTTAGTATGTTGTTCAGACATACATGTAGACAAAATATGTAGAATGAGTTATATAATAATTGCTGTATTTCTTTAACGCAAAATTATTTAGCTCATGGAGTCTGCATAGCTGATATGAATGAAATATTCATTGATTTTACAGAGAGAAGGACGATTTTTTACGATGAAGTTTTAAACATAGAGTTTAGTTACTTGTACCTCCATGGTCTTTTAAATAAAATAAATTATTATAGTATTGTGATGAATGAAATGAATGGGAAAATGTTATGAATGAAATGCTGCTTTTATAGAGAGAGCCAGGCGTTTTATATTTCGATGGCGTCATTTAAATAAATTTCAGTTGTTTTTGAAGAAGTTTTCAAATATAATAAATAAGTGTAGTATTATGATAATGTTAAAAACATTACCGAGAAGCCAGGCGATTTATATTTAATTGACGTCATTTGAACGAAATTCATTTTTTTTTCGCTGAACTTTTTAAGTTTTCAAATATAATAAATTGATGTAGTATTGTGATAATTTTTAAAATATTACCGAGGAATTAATCGCATTTTAGAGACGTTTAAATGAAATTGCATTGAAGTTGGAAAGTGTTTCATAATCTATGCTTTGTGCATGATTGATCTTTCTTGTTATTTATCTATGTAAATATGTTTATAGAAAAACATAGTTTTTCATAACCTTTACTATACCATTCTTTATACATAACATCTTTTCATTCTTTCTGTTAAAATGTATGAATCATAACATATTAAAATTATGTTATATCAATATCAAAAAATAAACATGCAATTTTCGCTACGTAAACTTCATTAAACATAGCCATAATTTTGAAGGGAAGAATGTAATAAGGAAAATATAATTTCAGAATATATAAAATACATAAATATATTATATCAAGACAGTTTTATATTACATATTTTTATGTAGTTTATGTATTCTAAAAAATGGGTTAATAACAATTTAGCTGCATAGACTCCATTAAAAATATCCATAATTTTGAGTGAATAAAGAAATAAGAAAAATTTCATTTTAGAATATATAAAATACATAAAAAAATATTAAATCAAAGCAGTTTTATTTTGTAATCCGAAAATCTTTTTAGACCAGGCATTTACAAAACTGAGAAAATAATTTTAGTGATAAGATAGGACTCATGACACAGAGTTTTATTTTTAGCAGCTCCTCTGCACTTTGTAGTGAATAACCATTGCCTACACTGAAAAATGTCCTAGATAACAGTGTATGTTCTAAGTACACAATCCAAACAAACCATACTATTATAGATATTTTGTGGTACATATATTTCTATGTTATTATAGTTAACGACATTCATTGCTGAACTTTTATTATAGCAGACCTAATCCGTCGCTGCTGTTTCCTTCACTATAAGTAGGGTTCCGAAATTACCTAGTTAAGTTCATATTCTATATTTCATTTAATGTGTGTCTGTAGTGACATGTATTTTTTTCTGGTTTACGTTCGTTCATACGCAAATCTAAATCATATGAATTTTACCTATGCACATATGAGTCTAAGCATCCAGGTAAATATGTATGTATATATGCATTCATATGTAAAAATGTATACAGGGTGTCCCAAAAAGATTAAAACACGCTTTAATTCTTTACCTGTTGGAGATAAGTGGGCAATGTAAATTGCAAAAATGTTGAAAGTAAGGTAGGAAATAAGACTACGTTAATGAAATAGTCCTGCAATTAATTTTGCAAAAATTACACTTTTTAAATTTTTATACGACTCCCTTAGACAAATTCGGTCAATCAGAAAATTTTTATTTTTAATGCAACAAGATCATTAAAAATCTGCATATCTGTATCGTTAAAATTGAGCGAGTTATATTCAAATGAAAATTGAACATTGTGAATGGGAACCATATATCAAATTAGAAATGTAGATTTATGACATATCACAAAAAAGATAAAACTGGATGATAAATTCATATAATAAATACGCAACTGCGTAGTGAGTATCACTGCTTTATATGATCTCTGTCTGTGTAATGCTTTATTTAGATGCATTTGTGATGAAAAGTCTTGACACATATTAACGTACTTTTAATCTAAACATAGTCAATTTGCTTATGATCCCTATTTTCACTGATGACAGCCTTTGACATGGTACGGAAAAGTGGCATAAGACAGATTTTTTCCTTTATCATAATTCAGTTGATTTTAAAGATGCAGATATGCGTTTTTTTAATGATCTTGTTGCATAAAAAGGGGTCGTATAACAATTTAAAAAGTGCAACTTTTTGAAAATTACTGAGAGGACTATTTCATTGACGTAGTCTTATTTCCTACCTTTCTTTCAACATTTTTGCAATTTACACTGCCCACTTATCTCCAATAGCTATAGAATTAAAGCGCGTTTGAATCTTTTTGGGACACTCTATATACATATAATATATACTTTAACGAGTGTATATTTTATCGAAAGTGTATAAAGTCTGTAAATGCTCACGGGTGATACATTTTTTGAACCCTTGGTGTACAGGTTAGTATTCGTGTATCGACATTGCCCCTATTTAGCTATTTTCAGAGAAATTGCTTAAATTCTGGCAGTACAGTTATTACATATTCCATGCTGAAGAGCTCTAAAAAGCACTAAACTGATCCACACGTTCTAGTTGCTGTATTTGGCAGTAAAACCATGTTTTCTCTTGTGTTGGTCCGAATATTACTACATTTTATTTTTGTATTACGTTAAATGAAAAAAAAGTAGAACGCCTAATTATATTAAATAATTTATGGAGTCAATTTTTTAATTATTTGTTTATAATCATATGTTCTTAATTATTTGTTCATGTCAATTTCTTAATTATTTGTTCTTAAATATTTTGTTCATCGCGATAACGCATGTCTATCACATGACGACCTTGAGTTCGATCCCCCGCGTTGCCACATTTGTGACCTGGACATGATATGAACACACAACCCTCTCATATGCAGTAAGAAAGTTAATGCAGTAGAAAGTGTATTTTTATTTGGCATGTTGAATATTTCATATACTCATATTTTATGTATCTTGTATTTTTAAATTCCACACTCGATAACATAAAACAATTTCGCAAACGAATAATTTCAAATTATGAAATATAAATATTTATAAAGTATGCAAACTTTCCAAATTTAATATGCGGAGCTTCCTTTTAGTTGGAAGCAAAATTCGAATCATTAATATCATCATTTTTCAATACATTCATTTTAAATAAGCTTTTAGCAGACTAACTGTATTCCATGTAAAATCCAATCTCTAAAATTCACAAAGAAAATAAATGAAAAATCTATACATAACCTAACTACATAAACATGTTATTGGATTTTCAAAAATATAATTTGTAGTTGCAAATGTAGATTGACACAACATAAAACTAGAAGAAATTGCTTTATTTAAGTAACTGAGTAAATATTTGACTCTAAAAATATTAGATACATTTTATTTTTTTTTCTACGAATTGCAAAACCCAAGTAATAAATCTCTGAGAAAAAATTCTTACTGTTTACCGTTTATGTTCACGAAATATATTTTATTCGTACCAATACTTGCATGTTTATATCAAATAAAATTCGAATAGATTTTAAGTTGGAATGTAAGAAATTTCTGTGTGAGTTATAAACTTACAAAATAATATTTTTTTTACTTTCTCTGCAATACATGGTAATGTATAGGGAAAGTATTGGAATCATGTCGAAAATCGCAACTCGAATTTTCGACGGATCTACACGTTTCGAGACCTCTAGAATACGAAAAAAACTATCTTTAACGTAACGTCTGTGTTTGTGTCTGTCTGTGTGTCTGTATGTCTGCCTGTGTGTCTGTGCAATGTATGTCTCCACTCTAACTCAAAAACTAATGGACCGAACGTCATAAAATTTGGTAGGTAAGACCCTTGGGTGTGACCCTGGTGCTGATTAGTTTTTGGTACATTTTGGAAAAAAAGAACCCGCCAATTTTTGTGAAATGGCCCTCAAAAATCTCATGTATTCACTCTGGCTGAAATACAAATTGATCAAATTTCACAAAATTTGGTAGATAAATCACATGTGGGATACTCTGATGCTGATTAGATTTTGATTTGATTCGGAAAAGTAAAACCTGCCTTTTTTTACGAAATGGCCTACAAAAATCGGCAATATCTAAAATAAGACTACTTATTTTCAAATATATCAATTAAATGCTTGTTTTATACTTAATTTTTGATAAGGAAAATAGTAAGAGCAACTCTATTACTCTAGGACTAACCGTTCTCGAGATATTTGAGACTTTTCGCATTTCTTATGCCGCCTTTGGAAAAATGTTCAATTTCCAAATAAAAGCAGAAATTGAATTAAAAATGCAAATTTAGTGTCATTTTGTGCAATTAAACTCAATTTAATGAATTCTTAAAGAAATAGAGAAAAAATGAATTTGAGTCTGCAGGGAAAGTCATGTGCTGCTCACATCAGATTTTTATAACCTGTGATGGGAATACAAATACATTTAAGAATGAATCTATATATAACCTTGTAATACATATACATTTATATCCTATTGATATAGCTATATCGATACATAACTTTGCATATACATTACGTAAAGATACAGTTGCATCGATGTGACAATACATGACAGTACAATACATATATATTTCGTACAGATGCAGTTGTATCGATGTACCAATACATATGTGGTTACTTTATGTAGCAAACTAAAGATAATATATTTTAATTTGCATCACTGCAATATGATTATTCCAACTTCAACATTTCATAGCATTAATTCCTATGGGAACAATAATTATTCACAGAGCATTGGATGTTATAGCGTCAATGCTGGACAATGGTAGTTTCAGTTACGACATTGTAGTAAATTACATTGAAACTGCATACACTACAACAAATCACCTAATGAATTTAAATGCCTCCATTGAAATGTAATTTGTTTAGGAATATTTATGATACTTTTTAAAGAAAAAAATTGCAAATGAAAGCTCATAAGAAAATACATATTTTTGTGTTCTTATACTAATTAGAATACAAAAGGAACTAGAACACAAAGGAAAGACTCCATGTTATGAGTATATGAGAAAATTTAATTGAGAAGGACACTTCAGACATTTTTGGGATCATGAAAATTTTAGTACACGTAAGAGGATCTTAAAAATATCATCGAATATGCTTTTAGCATTAATGAGATTTTGATCTTTTGAAACAGAATATTCCGTTTAGTTTATATTTTACGTGATGGTTACTGGCGAAAGCAATTTGGATATTAAGTATTCACTGGAAAATGTATGCATTCATCTGTTCCGTTGAAAAAAATGCAGTTGTTCTGTAGAAAAAAAATCTAGCTGTTCTGTAGACTTGTAAAAGAAAACTTTACCTGTAAAAGAAAAGTGAGCCAAAAATATTTTTTGGCAGATGGTTGCAGCTCTTGAATTAGACTATTCTGAAAATTCCCGCTACCTCATTCTCCTTTTTATGCGCAGACCTAGTAGCATGCCATCATTGGTCTAAAATTGGGCCAGTATTATATATCTCGGAGCTCCATTGGAAATATTTTCAATGTAACTCTGATATTGGCAGTCAATTGGTTGCCAATTTTGGCTATATATTGCCGTTGAAATATTACACTAATATTGACTTTACATTGGAAATATTTCCAATATTTAGAATATAATGGTAACTAGTACCTCTTAAATATTGGGTATATATTGGCATGCTGATACTGGTTATAAATGATGTGTTCATGTTGATCAAATATTGTCAAGCAATTAACTTTTTCGTATTTATTCAATATTGGGTCTTAATTGGCTACCAATTTTGGGCTAATAGTAGCATTCTACTAGGAAAGAAAAATTATTTTGACTGGACGCTAAAACTCGATGTGGATGCCAAACCATTATGAGCGTGCATGTATACTCAGCGTCTGTAGCCAGGATTTAATCATGACCCCCTGCAAATCTGCAGGCCAGACAGAACCTTTTTGCAACAGGTGGGCCACGTCCATTTCAACAACTATGGGTATAATCTCAATTTTGTAATACTACGCTATCTATTATAAAAATGTTTCTTTACTGACAAGGGAACTTCAACTTTTGTTCCGGCTAGTTTCAGCTGGAATTAGGTAGAAACGGCAGGTACTAGCGATAAACTAGTGTCCCTGAAATATCTTTTGAATTGAGCGTGGAGATCCGTAGAAAAAAAATCCCAAAGTTTACATGGACTTAGCATGTTACATGGAGTTAGCATGGAGTTACATGGAGTTAGCATGTTTGGTAACTTTTATTTGAAGTATAATATGTATATTTACATAGTGTGGGTGATTAAGCAGAAACAAACGTACATGTGATATGTTTATGTAAAAATGACGCAATATTACATTCATGATTGTACATTATTTTTGTAATGGAAACCAAATATTTTATTACGAATACAAAATACTATATGAAGTTACAATTATTCAACATATTCTTCGCAATAATGCTACTTTTCGTAGAAATCTGTGAAAGAGTAGTAATAAAGAGAAGAGAAAATTTCCCCCATGCTAATCCATGTAAACTTTGGGATATTTTTTCTACGGATCTCCACGCTCAGTTCAAGAGCTATTTCAGGGACATTAGTTTCTCGTTAGTACCTACAGTTTCCACCTAATTCCAGCTGAAACTAGCCGGAACAAAAGTTGAGGTTCCCTTGTCAGTAGGGATCGGCATCCACAGGGACTGTACCCTTTTCCCTTATCACCAACCTCTCGAAAAAACTCACAGACCCACATATTTATCGTGCCCGTACTCAGCGTGAACACGGGGACAGTTTGGACAGAGGCTGGAATCGAACTCGGGTCTTCGGAATGCAATCCCCGCATACTAACCACTAAGCTATCCCACCCTTCCATAAAAGCTGTACAAATCATTTCTTTCCGACACCCATCTAGGGATTCCTATGTTGCCACTCTGACTTACCTGCTCTCCATATTACTCGCTCCAAATATGGAAGATAACCACTTCTCCAGAATTAATACAGTTAATGCAAAACGACTGCAATAGCATCTTGGAGCGGGGGGGGGGGGGGGGAGAGAAGGGGAGAGAAGAAGAAAATTTTCCCATGCTAATCAATGTAAACTTTGGGATTTTTACTTTCCTTATATACATAATGTATAAGGAAAGTATTGTGACGGGGTCGAAAATTCGAATTCGAGTTTTCGACGGGAGAGCACGTTTCAAGCATCCCTGATCACGAATCAAACATTTTTTAAGTGATGTCTGTGTGTGTGTGTGTGTGTGTGTCAGTGGGCCTGTGGAGACGATAACTGACGAACGAATGGACCGATTCGAACCAAATTTGGTACAAAACTCACAATCTGTAAGCACTGGAAGTCTATTGCTTTTATACGCAATCGAATGTTCAGAACCCCCCTAAATTTTCGAATGAAATTTTGAAAAATCGTCAAAAAATCGAAACCAATATTAAAGTTACGCAAATAGACATTTCGTATGTAATTTTTCATTAGAAAACGATTGACATAAATTTTAGAACGCTAACATGAACCATTCTCGAGATATTGCACATTTTTCAAAAAAATTATCAAAAAGTCATATAAAATAGAAAAAAAAATATTTCCTATTGATAAACATGTTCACTTTTCATATATATTATCATGCGATAAATATCATGTGACATCAATATAATATCATGTGACATCATTCTCGTGGATCTAGCTCGTTCCATTCATGAAAAAATATACTTTGAGTAATACTTTTGCATTTGAACGCCAATTTATCTGCTGTAAGAACAACTTATTTCTTCGTCCATAACGCCGGGTGAGATTTTGGCGACGAAATTGGCGGAATGTCGCCAACTTGTCGACTTTTTGAAATGTTGCCAAATTAACGAAAATCTCGCCAAATAGATAAAAATGACGCTAAATCAATGAAAATGACGACTAATTGTGGAAAATTCAATATCTAATAAGTTATATATAAATATATAATAATAGTTATATAATATATGTCGAAAATTCAATATATAATAAGTTATATATATATATAACTTATTTCTTCGTCCATAACGCTTGGCGAGATTTTGGCGACGAAATTGGCGGAATGTCGCCAACTTGGCGACTTTTTGAAATGTTGCCAAATTAGCGAAAATCTCGCCAAATGGATAAAAATGACGCTAAATCAATGAAAATGACGACTAATTGTCGAAAATTCAATATCTTGGAAAGGATATTAGTGTCTACTAGAAAAAAACCTATTTATTTTACTCTAAAAGTAGTAAATTCATTTCATTATATAAGGAAAGTCATGTGTTGCCCACATCAGATTTTTTTTCTAAGGATTTCCACGCTCAATTCAAGAGATATTTCAGGGACTACCGTTTCCACCCAATTCCAACTGAAACTAACCGGAACAAAAGTTGAGATTCCCTTGTGAGTGTGCTGTTTGCTGTGTACATACTATAAAATTATCAGCGGTGTCTTCAGTCCGATGAACGAATAGCTTTGTGACAAAATAAACGAGACAGTTCTGCGTGAATAATGTCTTGTAATGTAAAATTCCAGTAAAGTTCTGTTTATACATCTATGTGAGACTTCAAGTGCTATATATTGCTCATTGCTTATTCATAGCTAAAATATCAAAATTATAACTACTATATTTAAAAAATTTAAAATCCAATCAAAAATCTAATTATATATTCTTATAAGGCTTACAAAGGGCTGGACAACATTTGCTTACTATTTAGAGCATGAACTTTTACTTTCGAGAAAGAGAATTACGCGCTTTAGAAACGAAAAATTTTCAATATTCTGGAACTTTGCTAAACTGTTATTTTTATGCAGAAAGTTCCTTAAATATGAAATTTCGTTCATATTCACTTTTATTATGTTAAACTATCGAAGTATTTATATTTAGATATTTTTACTTTTCAGTAAACTTTTGCAGTGTTGTGTAGCGTGCATCTAACGAGATTACAACTTCCAAAATATTTCCTAAAGTTACAGCGTTAACACTTATGTTTTACATTCAATTACATTCTTACTCCCCCCCAAAAAATGATTGTCTCCGTATAGAAAGTTTCAAAACACATTTGTGAAACACATTAGCTTAAACCTACTTACGCACCTCAAGCAGCATAAATGGAAAGTTTATGCAATGTTATAAACTTACTCTCTATCATCCAAGGCGCAATAAAAACACTTATACATAATTCAAGAGATGTATTAAAAAGTTATTTACACCTACACCTTTAATATCAGATAAAGCTCTCTTCCTGAGCATGTAGTCATTTATATAAAACATGCATCATTCTTTGTAAGTTGTCTAAAGCTGAGTGTATAAAACACACTACATTGCGTGCGTCCGTAGTGTCTCTGATGAAATATATTTCTGCTTTATCATGGACAGCTGCTTATTTTTATTCACATAAAATGATCCTTCTGCAGTAGCGGAGATAGGGCTCTTATCTGTAGAACATGCAACAGTAGCACGCGAGATTGAAAATTCAGTAAAAGTTCATTTATCTTTTTAAGTTTTTTACGAACATATCAGTTATTATATACTGTGTCTTGAATTTGGATGTACGTTAAATGAAATGTGTTTTACATTTTGGAAATATGTGCACGGTTATTCACTCAGCGTAACACTTAAATAGATAACTAATTTATATATATCCTGAAAACAAAATAATATATAATTCAGTATTTTATTCATTTATATTTAAAAAGCTCTATCCTTTTAACGGAAATTTCAGTTATTATATAGAGTAGCTTGAGTTTTGATATGTACTAATAGAAATGTGTTTTACATTTAGAAAATATGTGTACGGTTACGATTTATTCACTCAGCCTAAAATATAAATATATAACTAATGCATATATATCCTGAAAACGAAATAATAAGTAATTCAATATTCTATATATTTATATTTAAAACGCTCTATCCTTTTTACGGAAATTGCAGTTATTATATAGAGTAGCTTGAATTTTGATATGTACTAATAGCAATGTGTTTTACATTTAGAAAATATGTGTACGGTTACGATTTATTCACTCAGCCTAAAATGGAAATAGATAACTACTTCATATATATCCTGAAAACGAAATAATAAGTAATTCAATATTCTATATATTTATATTTAAAAAACTATCCTTTTTACGGAAATTTCAGTTATTATATGGATTGGCTTGAATTTTGATATGTACTAATAGAAATGTGTTTTACATTTAGAAAATATGTGTACGGTTATGATTTATTCACTGAGCCGAAAATATAAATATATAACTAATGCATATATATCCAGAAAACGAAATAATAAGTAATTCAATATTTTATTTATTTATATTTAAAAAACTCTATCCTTTTTATGGAAATTTCAGTTATTATATAGAGTAGCTTGAATTTTGATATATTATAAATGAAATGTGTTTTACATTTTGTAAATATGTGTACGGTTATTGATTATTTACTCAGCGTAAAACAAAAATATATGACTAATTCATATATATCCTGAAAACAAGATAATAATTAATTCAATATTTTATTTCTTTATTTTTAAAAAGCTCTATCTTTTTCTACGGAAATTTCAGTTATTATATAGAGTAGCTTGAATTATGATATGCCCTAAATGAAATATGTTTTACATTTCGGAAATGTGTGTACGGGTATGGATTTTTCATTCAGCGTTAAAATAAATATATAAGTAATTTATATATTACCTTAAAACAAGGTAATATCTAATTCAATATTTTATTAATTTATATTTAAAAATATCTATATATATCCTTTTTTACGGAAATTTCAGTTACTATATAGAGTAGCTTGAATTATGATATGCCCTAAATGAAATATGTTTTACATTTCGGAAATATGTGTACGGGTATGGATTTTTCATTCAGCGTAAAAATAAATATATAAGTAATTCATATATTATCTTAAAACAAGGTAATATCTAATTCAATATTTTATTAATTTATATTTAAAAATATCTATATTTATTCTTTTTTGCGGAAATTTCTGTTATTATATAGAGTATCTTGAATTTCGATATGGCCTAAATGAAATATGTTTAACGTTTTGAAAATATGTCTGCAGTTATGGATTCTTCATTCAGATTTAAAAGTAAATAGTTAACTAATTCATATATTAGCTTGAAACAAAATAATAAATAATCTAATATTTTATTCATTTATATTTAAAAAGGTCTGTATACCTGTTTTACTTTGCCTTAATAAGTATAGTTTATATAAAACTAGCAACGATTACCCGACGCTGCTCAGGATTTAAGATGCAAAACTCTGATAAAAATTACACCGGAACATATAGGGCCGTGAATCTTATACATTGTTTTTTCACTGTGAAAGAAGTAAATTCATTGCATTATGTAAGAAAAAAAATGGATCTGATTGGCCACTCTTTGACCAATCAAATCCATTGGATCATACATACATACTTTTCTCCTTTATATACTACATAAATAGATATATAGATATTTCTATATTCATTTATTTATTTATTATTCAAATTAATAAATTTTGTTGAGTAAGCCTGTGAAAAATAAACCATGATGATAGAGTGTCCATTTAAACACAGATTTCAAACCTGCGATTTTCAAGTGACGTTCAATAAACACCCACGTTCAATAAACACCCACAAAACACAAATTTAATTGACTTTCATGTTTTAAATCAACGATTTCCAACCTTTTCCGTTGGGAATCATGGAGTTAGAGAGTAGAACTCCTAGGGAAAGTTTCTTTTTCTATAAATAACTCGACAACCCATGTTCTTAGAAACTCGAAGCATGGACTAAATTTATGGGGGTTATTTTAAAGCTACCCACAAAATTTCATATTTTTGGTGCAGCTGTTCTTTCGTGATGATGAGACAAACGAAAGTTTCGTTTTTCATTAATGTCGCGACAACCCCTGGTGTTAGAAACTCGAAAATAGACTAAATTTTAAGTGGAGCTATTTCAAGACTACCCACCAAATTTGATCAAATTCGGTGCAGTTGTTCTCCCGTGATGTTGGATCATACATACATATTTTTCTTCTTTATATATATATATATATATATATATATATATATATATATATATATATATATATATATATATATATATATATATATATATATATATATATATATATATATATATATATATATATGTATGTATACATATATATATATATATATGTATATATATATATATATTATTGCAATGAATTCAAGGTTTTGAATTTCGGATTGTTTCAATATTTGCATATTTTAAACATCCATATATGGAATTCAACCATTTCATCAAGTCTGTGTATCTGTCTGTTTGTGTGACGCTCCGTTAATGTGGATTTAAGCAAAGTTTCTCTCGAACAATTCTCTCAACAAGTAATTCGAATGAAATTTGATACAACTAATTTAAGTGATGTACATCGGAGAGTCATTGATTTTTTGGATGAACAGAAAAGCGGATATCCTTTAACTTTTCGAACATTTTTCAGAAAATCGAAAAGAAACTTTTTATTTTTTTCTATTAATGATTTTAAACGCCTCAAATGACATTTAAAACCCGCATTCCTAAACTGTATTGATATTTATTTTCACAACATCATAAAAGGATTTTCCGAGTTTCAAGACGGCGTAAAAGAAACATATTGAAGAAGAACGGACAATTACAAGCAAAGCTGTGTACCATTTATTTATCGTCGCTACATTAACTCCGGAAGTTAAATGATTGTTCTTACAACTCTTTAGAGACAAAACAAGGGAAGTTAATCCGTATTTTCTTCCTTTTGCCCCTTTTAGGTGCAATTATGGCTCTTGTACAAATGAGAAAGAAAATATGTTGAATGGGAATTTCTTATTTATGTTTCTTATTTATCAGAAAAGGATGATGCCCCTTTCTATTAATGATTTTGAACGCCTCAAATATCCCTTGACATGCAATATTAAAATATACTGATATTTAATTTTTACAGCATCTTAAAAGGATTATCCAAATTTTAAGACGACGTAAAAGAAACAAATTGAAGAAGAGTGGATAACTACAAGCAAAGTTGTGTACCATTTATTTATCGTCGCTACATTAACCCCGGAAGATAAATGATTATTCTTACAACACTTTAGAGACTTAAACAAAGAAAGTTGATCTGTATTTTCTCCCTTTTTCCTCTTTAAGGTACAATTATGGCTCCATGTACAAATGGAGAAGAAAATATTCTTAATGAAAATTTCTTATTTATATTTCTTATTTATCAGACAAGGATGATGTATTTTTCTATTAATGATTTTGAACGCCTCAAATATCCTTTGACATGCATTCTTAAAATATACTGATATTTAATTTTCACAGAATCATAAAAGGATTATCCGAATTTCAAGACGACGTAAAAGAAACAAATTGAAGAAGAGTGGATAACTACAAGCAAAGTTGTGTACCATTTATTTATCGTCGCTACATTAACCCCGGAAGATAAATGATTATTCTTACAACTCTTTAGAGACTCAAACAAAGAAAGTTGATCCGTATTATCGCCTTTTTTCCCCTTTAGGTTGCAATTATGGCTCCATGTACAAATGGAGAAGAAAATATTCTGAATGGAAATTCCTTATTTATATTTCTTATTTATCAAAATGTCGAATAAAACATATTTATTTACATATTCTCATGTTAAAGATTTTAAACGTTTGAAATAACCTTTGACACAAGCATTCCTAAAATATATTGATATTTTATTTTCATAGCATCATAAAAGGGTTATCCCAGGTTTAAAATGTTTTAAAAGATGCAAATTAAAGAAAAGTGGACAACTACAAGTTGTGTACTATTCATTTATTGTCACTGCATTAACTCCGGATGATAAATTGTTCTTACAACTCTTTAGAGATTAATATAAGGAAAGTTAATTCGTATTTTTTGCATTTTACCCTTTTAAGGTGCAATTATGGTGCTTTAAATGAATGTATGAATGTACACATGGAGAAGCAAATATTTGGAATGGAAATTTATTATTTATAAATAAAGTTTAGGTATAGTCCAATGGACGTTTAAGGAAACCACAGAAATTTCCAATCTATAAATTATAAATTATTATCTATATAACTCGATACGTACGGATTTTGCACGTAGAAAAACATAGCATTCTACATTACTATGCATTTTATGGTTTTAAAATGACCAGTTTAGATTAGGATATAGGCGCAGAGGGCAAGTTTGATTTTCACAAAATGTTTCAAATTAGCAAAGCTCCTTTTATTAAAATACTTTAAATTGAAATTCTATATCTTCTATGTTTTAAATGACGCGTAAAACTCCACTAATTGTATCTTCAATTCATTATCAAAGTTATCTTTCAGAGAAGAAAAATCACTAAGTCAAACATTTACAAGTGATTTACATACATTTATAGATGCTCTAATAAGATTTTAATAATACAAGCGAGACATGCTCCGCAGTCAACGGCTAGTCTCTCAAAATTCGGTTAAGCAAATGCTCAGTTCAAAGCATGGAGCTAAAAGGAGTTAAAATTTCACATTGAGAAAATGCAATATTGTTTGAGCCAATAATTTAGGTGGCACTGTGGTAACGTGATCCCGCATTGTACATATTTCTATTGCAAAAGACCTAAAATATTTGTATTAACTGTTAATTTTGTAAAAATAAATTATTAACGCAATGCAAATTAGAACTGAAACAACAGAGAATATTTCTACGTATTCAAAATTATTTTATCGTTCGAATTATTTTTATCTCCATATACCCTCTACACTATCCTACAATTATGAAAAAATGCTGGTTAATTATACCCATAATGAGGGAACTTTTAATTTAAAATAATCAAAAATGCATATACTATATACTACGCTTTTCTGTTGTTCCAACTAACAATAGCTACCACTTTACTAATACAAGCGACACGTGGATAAAATTCTAATATCACTATGACATTTTCAAGCATTTCATCCATAGGAGTTTTATCTCCTTCTTTCTAACTCCATGGTTCGAAAGTTAAAAATCTGATGTGGGCCGCACGTGACTTTCCTTGCAGACTCCAATTCATTTTTTCTTTATCTCTTTAATAATTTATTAAATTAAGTTTAATTGCACAAAATAACACTAAATTTGCATTTTTAATTCAATTTCTGTTTTTATTTGGTAATTGGACATTTTCCCAAAAGATGCATAACTAAATGCGAAAAATCTCAAATATCTCGAGAACGGTTAGTCTTAGAGTAATAGAGTTGTTCTTATCCTTTTCCTCATTAAAAATTACGTATAAAACAAGCATTTAATTGATATATTTGGACATACGTAGCTTTTTTTTATAGATTTTGCGATTTTTGAGGGCCATTTCATAAAAAAAGCAGGTTGTTCTTTTCCGAATAATACTAAAATCTAATCAGCACCAGAGCATCCCACAAGTAACTTATCTACCAAATTTTGTGAAATTTGGTCAATTAGTATTTTAGCTAGAGTGGATACATGAAATTTTTACAGGTCATTTCGCAAAAAAGGCGGGTTCTGTTTGTACGAATCGTACCTAAAACTAATCAGCACCAGGGTCATACCCAAGTGACTTACTTACCAAATTTTATGAAATTCGGTACATAAGTTTTTGAGTTAGAGTGGATAAATACATTGCACAGACACACACACATACGTCACGCTAAAAAAGTTTTTTCGTATTCTAGAAGTCTCGAAACGCGTGGATTCGTCGAAAACTCGAGTTGCGATTTTCGGCATGATTCCAATACTTTCTCTATACATTACCATGTATTGCAGGGAAAGTGAAAAACAGGAGATTGCGTTATACACACATGGCGGTTGTCCTATCTTTCATAGAAAACAAAAAGGGACATGAAGTAATGGAAAATATATTCCAATATAGATACAATGCTACATCTAAATAATAAACATTTATAAAGGGAAAGGTGGAGATAAAAAGGTATCTTATTTAAATGATTCAAAATATGTTAATTAGCTCTCGCATTTATGTTGTTGTCCGAAACATGGGTAACATCATTATATACATTAAGAAAACCGAAGATTCTTCTACAAAAATTTTATACTTCTTACTCATTAGATCAAATATTTTAGCATTTTGGTATTTTATTAATTCTTCACATACAACTTTCTTGAAACACACATGCGAAGTAACTAAATATTTAATTTCCCCGGTATCGTTAAAATGTACTAATAGCACTAGATACCTTAAATGCAACGCACCGACGAAGAGCAGAAACTAAAAGCAAAGTTTTGTACCATTTATTTATTGCTGCTACATTAACTCTGGGAAATTAATGGGACGCCCTTACAACTCTTCAGAGGTTAGAAACAGGGAAGTGTGTTTCGTATTTACTCCGTTTCAACTTCTTTAAGGAGTAATTATGTCTTATACTTATTTGAATGCAAATACTGTAGTTAATGAGATAGTGGTGTTATTTAGTTTATTCTTGTTTTAGTTAATGTATTCGATAATTATCTTTCAGAGCAGAATAAGTGAAACTCCAGATTTACATACATTTATTAATACGTTAACATAGTTTAATAATATAAGTTATGCAGGTTCCGCAGGCAGCTTCTCATTTCTTAAAATACGATTAAGCGAGGTTCAAAGGTTAAAATATAGTTAATTATATTATACCGAAATGGCAGTTGCGTTATCTATTATAGAAAACAAGAAGTATTGATATGGCAGTGGCGCCATCTATTATAAAAAAGAAGAAGTACTAAAATGGCAGTTGCGCCATCTATTATAGAAAACAAGAAGTAAAAAGAAGTAATGGAAAATATATTCCAAAATACAGGCAATATTACATCTAAAGAATAAAGACCTTTAAAGGGAAAAGTCGGAAAGTAATTGTTACTTATAGAGAGATATATAAAGGCACTGCAAAGAATACAAAATAGGTTAATTAGCTCTCAAAGTTATGCTATTGTTCCAAACATGTATAACATTCTATATATTATTAAAGCCGAAAATACTTGAACATTTTTATACATCTTACTTATTAAATAAAATCCTTTAGCTTTGGGTATTTTATTAATTCTTTACATATAACTTTCTCGAAACACACACGCAAAGTAACTAAACATTTAATTTCCTCGGTATTGTTAAAATGTACTAATACTTTTAAGATGCCTTAAATGCAACGTACCGACGAGGAGCAAGAAACTAAAAGCAAAGTTTTGTACCATTTATTTATCGCTGCTACATTAACTCCGGGAAATTAATGGACGCCCTTACAACTCTTCAGAGGTTAGAAACAAGGAAATGTGTTTCGTATTTACTTCGTTTCAACTTCTTTAAAGAGTAATTATGTCTCATGCTTATTTAAATGCAGATACTATAGTTAATGAGCTAGCGGCGTATTTTAGTATATTACTGTATATATTCGACATTTTACATTTGTTGTCAACGTTTGACATTTCAGGTGTATCTCATAAACTGAAATTAGATCTATATTTATTTGTATGTGTTGGTTGCGTAATGGGACATCTAAGAGAACCAGACCTATGGAATTTTGTACACAGTGATTGTTCAGGTCAGGTTTTGAGGTATCTCGAAGCGATTTTTCCAAACTATTTTTTAGTTGCTTTGTGTTAAAGCAAAGTTTTGAGTGGTTTTCACAAAAATTGATTATTTAGTAATCGAACAATTTAATGCAGCGTTTTCATTTTGACACCGTCCGAACGATCAAAGAACGTTCTTTCCAACGAGTTTTGAACCGAAGGACAGAATAATTACTTCATACTTATTTATTTTTTTTAAATACATAGAAGAATGCTCATTTCAGACAATTTTCATTTTTATTTCTTCGCATCGGAGAATTGATTTAATTTTCTACAAATTTTTGTTTGAGTCTATAAAAGTTACGATTTTCATTTCGACTGGGAGCAGGGAAATAATAGCCCTCGTCTTTATATCGTCAAAATAACAGAAGTAATAACGGAAATCGAGTAATGGAGAATAACGGAAATCGAAGTATTTATAGAATCATTGCTAAATTGCACTATGGAGAGCTACTAAAATAATTTAAGGGGGCGATGGACGTTGAATATTTTTTTATTCATTTATTGACTTAAAAACATGAAAATTTGTATAAATATTCCTCTTAACATTGCTATATAAAATACCATTAAATTTTTGTCAATTTTGTTACAATTCTATATTTCTTTTTAATTTAATTTTTTTAACGAACATTTGAAAATGTTCCTTGCGTGCCATTTGTTCACATTTTTGATTATTTTTACATTATGAACACTCAAAAACACATTATGAACAAATTTGGGTATTCATCCCTTAGGTTAATTTTTTTTATCCCTTAGGAAGTTAATTTTATCCCTTAGAAAGTTAGTTTTTTAAACATATTTTTCCGCATTAAAACTGAATTTTCATCATTTAATTAGGTTCTTATTCACTTTTAATCATCTTAATAAAGTCCAATTATAAAATGCATACCAAGTTTCATTAAAAAGTATGAAAGGTGTCTTCTTGCTAAATTTCAAGCATCTCAAACAAAAATTAAGACCTATTTACCATTTTAAAAATGTAAAACCTTTGAAAATTCCGTTTCGAAAAAAATGCATTTAATCTTTTGCTACCTGTCTTTTGCTACTTGTCTTTTTGGGAGGTTCTTCGTTTGAGATTGACGCTGTCCCACCCGTAAACAAAAGGTTAAATGTGTAAAATAATATTATATATTAAAAAAAAAGAAAACTTTTTTAGTCGATTTTTGCTCATTTCAATGACCACAGTCCCCTTAAAACCAAAATTAACCTTTTTAATTCCTTAGTGAAGAGCGTTTTATTGTATGGAGGCAAAACATGGAAATTAACAAAAGGCCAATGCAACAAGTTGAATGTCTGGCAAACTTAATGTCTGAGGAAAATATTGAGATTATTTTGGCCTTATGTTAGTGTTAACACCGAACTCTACAAGAGTACTGGACAGAAAACAATAGAGATGGAAATGGACTGGACATGTCTTAAGAATACCACAGCATAACATCTCTGCTGTGGCACTTACTTGGGTATCCAAGAGAAAAAGATCTCGGGGTCGACCCTAGCTAACTTGGAGCAGACTAATAGAACAAGAGAGAAATCTGTTGAGATGGGCGAGCTGGTCAGAAGCAAGGATTGCGACACAGGATCGACCAGGGTGGCGACGCAAGCTGAAGGCCTTATGAGTCACTAGGCCAGATGAGTGATGATGATGTTAAATCGTAGTGTACAATTGATATGGTTTTGCATAGAAAAATCACATGTCGGTAAAAGTAGAGCTCGGTAATAAATTGTGTTAAGAACGGGAGTTTCAGCAACTGAGCTGTGTTATTTATGTTGTATTATTTACGTAGCAGGTGCTTATTTATGACTCGGGTAGTGTGGGATAATTCGTTCTTGTAGTAAATATTTTACATATCGGATTTATCGGCAATATTTAACATTTTAGATTTATTGTCAACAATTGCAATTTCAGATGGAGTGTGAAAGAATAGACTTTTACCCTTCTATCCTTTAATCCAATAACATTTTTTGCACAATTTTGAATAACATGTTTGTGAAAAATATGCAATTAATGAGGAAGGGTGACATAACACCATTCATTTTTAAAACTTTTGCCGTATTAAACTTTAATTAAACTTTTGCCGTATGATTTGAAATATGCGCAAATTACATATCTTATTTTCATTCTAATGTTTCCTTTTCATTATAAAATAAAGAATGTACAAAAAAGAATAGATTTATAAACATTCTGGTCACTTTTATGAACAAATTGAGAATACATCTAATGCTTGGTTATCATCATCAAAAAGAGGTATCTGAAATATATAACAATATCCATCCCAATATATTTTGGGATAATCCATTAAAAATAATCGAAAATATATGCAATTTGAATATATTTTACAAAAAAATGAAACATATTTCTTAAGAAGTTCAAGATACATTTCGCAAACTTATTTCATCTCGTTGCAGTAACTAGTAGCAAGCAATATAAACTATTATACAGCCATTTTTATAAATTGACTAATAATAATAAAATTTATCCTAAGACATTTATAAAATTAAGGAGAAGAAAACATTTTAAAATATTATTTTTTGATGGTATAAGTTATGTGGTTTTGTTTGAAATATGTGGGGCACTTATTTGACAAATATAAAATTGTTACTATAAAAAGCAGGGACAGATCAACCTCCTGCCATTTTGGTGATGGTGGAATAAACGTCGTCGATTTGTATAGTCAAAGTTTTCCTAATATGAAAATTAAACATTGAGATTGTTTTCCTAATGGGGTAGGGCGCCTGCATAGGGGCATGGCTTTTTTGCCTCTGACCTATCACCTCTAAGGGTAACACTAATCCATGGATTGTCCTCTGGGAGTTCCTATCCGGGTTCAAAAAGGGTACTATTCAGGTTACTGAGATGGACTAGCCTTTATGCCCAGCTTCCAAGACTTCGCAGGACAATTTTTGTATGACCCCCCCCCTCCCCTTGACAAATTTGGTCAATAAGATAATTTTTATTTTTAATGCAACACGATCATTACAAAACCCCTCATATCTGCATCTTTAAAATCAACTGAATTATGATAAAGGAAAAAATATGATTTATGAAACTTTTCCGTACAATGTGAAAGGCCTGTTTCATCAGTGAAAATAGGGATCATAAGCAAATTAACGATGTAAATTGTTTAGATCAAAAATATTTTAATATGTGTCAAATTTTTTTTATCACAAATGCATCTAAATAAAGCATTGCTCAGACAGAGATCATATAAAGCAGTGGTACTTAATACGCTGTTGGGTATCCTATGTATTATTATCCAGTTTTATCTTTTTTGTGATATCTCACAAATTTACATTTCTAATTTGATATATGGTCCCCATTCACAATGTTCAACTTTCAATTAAATATAACTCGCTCAATTTTAAAGATACAGATATGCGGGTTTTTTTTAATGATCTTGTTGCATTAAAAATAAACATTTTCTGATTGACCAAATTTGTCTAAGGGGATCGTATAAAAATTTAAAAGGTGTAATATTTTGAAAATTAATGGGAGGACGATTTCATTAACGTAGTCTTACTTCCTACCTTACTTACAATATTTTTGAAATTTACATTGCCCACTTTCTCCAACAGGTAAAGAATTAAAACTCGTTTCAATCTTTTCGGGAAAACCCTGTATATATACAAGGAGAGCGGGAAAAAAACAAAGCAAAATTATTTTCTACATTTCTATTACTCTTTAAATTTGTACGGTTTATTCACTGCATTAACCCTCACTTTATATAATTTATTTACAAACTTGCAGCGTGCTTATCATGACACTGAGCCATTTAAACAACTGCTACGATTTGTAAGCGCTCGTACAAATCCACTTAACTCTCCCTATCGCGTGTGTCACCTTTTGCAATAATAATGCAGCAACCATGATATGCGACTCCAAATCATTGTAATGGTGATTACCGTCCCCATAAGACGGCTATTCTGAAGAAAAGATAGAACACTTTTTGTTGTTGGTAAAATTATCCACAGGCCGCACGCGATGTTGAGGGATATTATTTGTGGACTAAAGTTGTTGATATCAGTTCTTTCCGCTTTTGGTTCCTGTGGGAGCATTTCGATAATATTAGAACATGAGAATGAGTAATTTCGAGTGTTAATGTACCTCATTCGCTTTAAATATGGAGAACGGGTAAAGGTTTCTGGTAAAATATTACTGGTTAAATGAATATTTTTTTTTGTAATCGTAACAGAATACGGATGTCCATTAGCTAAATATTTTGCAGAAATATTCAATTAACGTCTTTATCACACTATTCAAAAATATATTATTTTGACATAGAATTCACCTTTGTCCGCACCTGGCATTAGGTTGCGTACCAGGGGATCGAAAACGGGTGAGATTTTGAACGATTTTAGTTTGCCGTGCAATAAAATATATCTATGATAATAGCCGGAGGGGGGCGGCAGTATTACCAATTATTAAGCCAATGATGTACCCGTATTATATGGGGTGATTCATCAGGTGACGCACTTGAGGAATTTGACCAAACGTCAGGTAAGATTACACTTATCACGTTTTGAGCCATTCCAGCAGTATCTCAGCAACCAGAGGAGCTACACGTATATTTGATCAGATCAAGCAGCATCGGGCAAGGTTAGTATTTGTGTGGGTGACCACCTGGGAACACAGCGAGCTGTTGGCACATTTCGGGCGCGGTAGCCCGGTGGTTTGCGCGCTGGATTTGCACGCTGCCACAACTGCCGCCGTGTTCATGCGGAGTATGATCACATTAAACATGTGGGTCTGTAAGTTCTTCCGAGAGGTTGGTGGTAGTAGAAGGAGGGTACGGTCCCTGTGGATGCCTTCCCCACTGCGTTCCGGTCTACATTGGGTGGCACTTACCGGCCGTCCAAACGGTTATCTTACACCTTTCTGGTAGGTCAGAAGGTCTGGGTCTCAACAACAACAATGTATATTTGATCACTCAAACGATTCATTATTGACTGTTCTACAGATTAAGAGTGGAAAATAGTGAATTGTCTACTGTGACATATGAAAGTTTGGAAACAATGACAAACAATTGGTCTTCCTTTCAAAATGCCGAAACATTTACAAAGAAAATATTCAAAATCCTATAAGCATGAAGGTAAAAGAAGTTAAAACTCCATATTAAGAAAATGACAATATCGTTTGAGACGCTAATGTGGCTCTGGAGTAATGTAAGTAGACCTGCATTATATGCATTTCTATGGTGAAAGGCCAAAAACATTAATTTAAACTGTCAATTTTGTAAAAATAAATTATTAGCGCAATGCAAAGTAGAACTGAAACAATAAAGAATAGTCCTACGTATTCCAAATTATTGCGAATTCAATTGGAATTTGACCTTTCAATTTATTTTTATCTCAATATATTCTATTCCCTAATAACTATGAAATAATACTGGCTAATTATGATCATAATTAGGGAACTCTTAATTTAAAAATAATCAAAAATACATATACAAAATTATAAGCCTTTCTATTGTATCAACTATAGTAGCAGCTACTTTACTAACACAAGCGACACTTAGATATAATTCTCAAAGCATTATGGCATTTTCAAATGTTTGATCCATAAGAATTGTATGTCCTTCTTTCTAACTCCATGCTTATAAGATTCGGGTGCGGGAAAAATAAGACAAAATACTGAACGAAAAACAAACACCACTCAGAGAATGTGCACAAGTCCGTGGCCGATACTGGAGATTCTGAAATACCAATGATAATTACTGGTGGCATCAATTTCAACTTGACCAAAGGCGAAAACAAAACATTTCCAGAACTCATGAAGATACATTTCGATTTGGGACTGCACCAAAAACATTTGGTGGCTCGTGTTAGGATTTGCATAGATATTACCTCCCTAACAGCAATTTTTTATAGTGGCGTAAGATTTACGTCACACTGTGACTTTGGGACGTCACAGGACGTCGCAGTACGTCTCGGTAATGTCATGCTGAGATCACAGCGAAGTCATTTTGGTAATTTTCATGGTCGTTTGTGACGTCGCATATTAACTTGTGACGTCACATTGTAATTGCCACTGTAATGTCGTCACATTGTTACGTGTTAATTAAATTGTAGAAACGTCACAGAAAAAGTCACAATAAAGTTACAAAGTTACTAATACGTAACGTCGCATAGAAGCCACAAATATGATGTCCCATTGTGACCCAGGTGTCACTTGACTACAACGTCACTGTCACACATGTGACGATCTTTGCTGTGAGGGCTAGATGTTATCTAGAAGACACCTAGATGTTAAGTGTTTTGCCTTTGTAAATTAAAATAGACCTGTATGTAGCATAGACCTGTCATAGACCTGTATGTAGCATAGACCTGTCATAGACCTGTATGTATCATAGACCCGTATGTGACCTGTATGTGACCTGTATGTATAGTTTTGTATATATAGTTTTGCATGTATCGTAACATAATTCGTGCATAATTCGTTGCATAATTCGTTTGTATAATTCGTTTTGTATATACTATATATTTTGTGTATAAAAATGTATATATCTTTGAAAATTATTCGTGGCACTTTGTATATGTAATAACCAATTTTAGAAATGTGTTTATATAATACCGTTGCTCCATTTTATACAGTTCTGCACATAAGTGTTTATGGATGTGAAATACTATCTTTATCTGGGGTAGACAAACACATTGTATATAATTGTTTATCATTTTTTTTTTGGCAATAAATTTCGTTTTCTTGTTTCGTCAGATATTCCTCCGCCATAAGATGTAATTACTGTAAACCTTCGTGTCGATGCCTGTAAGTAGTTAATCTGTTAATCTGTTAATCCAATCATAGACCACTATTGGCAGTTTGTAGAAAGGATTGAAATTTTTATATGGATATTTGTTTCCTTTGCAAGTACACTTATGATGAAATGTATTCTATTTATTTTTTCAAATTTTTCTTGCCAATATTTCTAACATTACTTCTCAAATATAGAGCACATTCCATTTCGATAGACGAACATTTCATTTCAAATAAAAAGTCTACAATTTTCTCCAATAGAACCGTATTTTTAAAGTCTATCATTTTTTCAGAAAACAATTTATTTTCAAAATCCTGGCCGATATCAGAACATGCAATCTAAATTCCAGTTTATTTTCTCGAACGATGTTTGCTTTAAATTTTTTCAAATTTAAAAATGTACTTTTCAAAGCGTTTTATTTTTTTTATTTTTCATGTATAGTGGTTTGTTTATCAACGTGTGCAGGACCATTTTTGATTAGAGTAGTATATGTTTAGCCTATCTGGCTCACTTTGATTTAAATGTATATAGCTTTAAAAAATAAAGAAAAATATATAAAATCAATCAAAATCATTAAATTCAAGCGTTTTTCAGGAGATAGCCTTTCGGCTAAAAAACATCAAAAATAGATTGATTTTATACAAAAACTATACATTTTTCATAGATGAAAAAAAAATTGTAATTATAGAACACATGACGGCAAGTCTCTATTTTAAAAAATAATGATAAAAAATTAAGGTCCTTAGGCTAAAATTAAAGCAATAGCCTTTCGGCTAAAATTTAAAATCGCAAATATAAGCATCATTTCCATTTACACACCTTTTAGTGCCTTTATAAACGAATTTCAGTATTGCATCTAATTATACTATATTGATTCCAATTTATTTTTATTGGGGTATATTCATTAATTAACTGATTGTACATAATAAGTGCATCATTTTTAAATTTGATAATAGGCATTAAAAGATATATATCTTCAACATATACTTTATAGTGATTTTGTTCATCCGTATAAATCATATTTTTGCTATCATTTCTATGAAAAGTAAATGCAAAAGTAAATCCAGTAAATGCTTTTTTATAACCATTTAAGAAGCTAAATATTTTTCTTAAAGGTTTATATATATGTACAACTTTACTGTTACTGTAACTACTGATAAGGCTTTATCGATATTAATATGCATGCGACACTATTTGTGTGTAATGATAATTGTTTATTTTAAACATCGATTATTTTAAGCTGTTTACATACAACCTATGATGCTTGCTCAGAAAAATTAAAATATTCTTATTAAAGCCTTCTGAAGAGGAATCTATTTGTTGAAAGTAAAAAAAAAACTTATTAGAATATACCTCAATATTTTAGGGAGAGGTTAAGGGAAATAAGTTTGCACAAATCATGCAATGATAGACATATTTATTGTAAATGTGGCAAAAGAAGGAAATATGTGTAATCTCGAAGTTTGTAATTTAATGTTTTTTTTTTTTAGTTTGGAAAATCAACCAAAAATTTCAGAAATAAATTGTATTATAAACATCCCGAAAACAACAAGCTTTTTATTATTGCAGTGACACAACTTGTAAAATGTCAAAAGCGCCTTACTTCGAAACGATTCGAGTGATTTTAAAGATTTTTCACAAATAAATATATCCAATTGAAATCGGGGGCATTGCAAGATTATAGAGATCGTGACTGATATAAATTCAGCATTAAATTCTGGAGGATATAGGGAGTTCAATCAAGATTTCCACTATCGTTTTTTTACTTTCCCTGCATGGTAATGTATAGGGAAAATATTGGAATCATGCCGAAAATTCCAATTGGAGTTTTCGACGCATCCACACGTTTCGAGACCTCTAGAATACGAAAAAAACTATTTTTAGCGTGACGTCTGAGTCTGTATCTGTCTGTGTATCTGTTTGTGTGTCTGTGTGTCTGTGTGTCTGTCTGTCTGTCTGTGCAGATTTTGTATCCACTCTAAGTAAAAAACTAATTGACGGAATTTCGTAAAAGCGAATCTGGTGCTGATTAGTTTTGGGTACGATTCGAAAAAAAATAACCTGCATTTTTTTGCAAAATGGCCCGCAAAAATCGCAGAAATCTAAAATAAAAAACTACATATGCTCAAATATATTCATTAAATGCCTGTTTAATACGCAAATTTTAACGAAGAAAAGAATAAGACCAACCCCATTACACTAGGACTAGCCATTCTCGAGATATTTTAGTTTTTTCGCATTTTCTCTACGTCACCTTTGAAAATAAGTCCAGTTATCAAATGAGAATGAAAATTGAATTAAAAGTTAATTAAATTTAATTAAAATAAAGAGAACGTGAATATAAGTCTGCAGGGAAAGTCATGTGCAATCCCCATCAGATTTTTTCACTTCGGCTTAAAAAAATTCTGTGAAACATATATTTCCCAGGATTAGCTATATAGAACTTAGAGGATTATTTATATAGATTCAGCATTGAATTCTAGAGGGTGGTATAGGGGGTAGTTAATATGACACTCAAAAATGAAGTTTAAACGCCGTTTACCACAATATAAATGCTTCTTCATACATCTTTTTTGTTAAATATGTATCCTGTAGGCTCTAAACATGAATAATTGAACAATAATAATCATTTATTTAAGAGAAATAATTAATAATGATAAAGAGAAAAATTTCGCACGATATTAATTAATTTCACAGCTCATTTCATATAACTCCATATATATAATTGGCTCATTAATGTGGCATATGAGCACTGCAATCCAAAGATCGTGAAATTAATGATCTGAGCACGTATTTTATATATGACGGAAAAAGCTCATAGTTAAATTTATTCCGAATGAATCCGAAAACTATATCTTAAATTTCTGGCTATATGTACTTGATTAAATGTATACTTCTAAATTTATCACATGTGGATATTTTAGCTGATATTACAATGATACCCATATTGGGATGTATCATTTTACGCAAAACTTGAAATATTTCGTTGGATGAAAAGAAATTACTTTAGAGCAGAATTATTGGATTATTTTATTCAAAACGTTTTAAGGTTTTTTATATTGTGTTAACCTTTATTCACTCACAAGAATTTAGATTTTTAGATCTTTATTCATAAGAATATGTATTTCATTTTGCCTGTCCTATGGTGTCTGTGCTGTGTGTTTTTACTAGAGATTGATCATTGTATCAAGGGCTACTGATAGAAAAAGTTTACTCATAAGAAAAAAACAACTTTTGCTAGCTGCTTCTCATAGCAATAAAAATTATATTTTTATTATATTTCGCATCGAAATAATTACAGTTTTTACTTTCCTTATATACATAATGTATAAGGAAAGTATTGTAACGGGAACGAAAATTCGAATTCGAGTTTCCGACGGGAAATCGAGTTTCCGACGGATTTTCACGTTTCAACCATCCCTGTTCACGAATCAAACATTTTTGAAGTGATGTCTGTGTGTGTGTGTGTGTGTGAAAGTATGTGTGTGTGTGTGTGTGTCAGTAAGTCTATGGAGACGATAACTGACGAACGAATTGACCGATTTGAACGAAATTTGGTGCAAAAAACACAATCCGTAAACACTGGAAGCCTATTGTTTTTATACGGAATCGAATGTTCAGAATCCTTCTAAATTTTCGAGTGAAATTTTGAAAACCTCGTCAAAAAATCAAAATTGCTAATAAAATTTCGTAAATAGACATTTCTTGTGAAATTTTTCATGAGAAAATGATTGACATAAATTTTAAAACGCTAACATGAACCGTTCTCAAGATCTTGCATATTTTTCAAAAATATTTTCAAAAAGTCATATAAAATTAAAAAAAATATTTTCTATTGAGAAACATGTTCACTTTTCATATGTAATACCATGCGATAAATTGGGTGACATCATTCTCGTGGAACTAGCTCGTTCCATTCACGACAAAAGATACTTTGAGTAATACTTCTGTATTTAAACGCCAATAGTCATTTAACTGCTGTAAGAATAACTTATTTCTCCGTCCATAAGGCTTGGCAAGATTTCGGCGACAAATATGGCGGAATGTCGTCAACTTGGTGACATTTTTAAGTGTTGCCAAATTAACAAAATTCTCGCCAAATGGATAAAAATGACGCTAATTCAGTGAAAATGACGACTAATTGAAGAAAATTCAATATCTTGGAAAGAATATAAGTGTCTACTATAAGCACAACATTTTTTTAACTGTAAAAGTAGTAAATTCATTGCATTACATAAGGAAAGTCATGTGTTGCCTACATCAGATTTTTTTAAATTATACTAGTGCTTCTGTTGTACAAAAGCTTCATTGCAAGGAACTCTGGTTATGGGAAGTTGTCTTTAATAAAACTTTATACCACAGATACATTTATTTTCTGTGGTGTTTGTTCTCAATGCGACCGCTATTAGTTTTTGATGATATTGAAATTGCCATGTACATTTTAATAAAGGGATTTACAAAATCATATCAATCTGTTGCCATTGTAACGAACAATGTTGGTGTGAGTTGATCTTTGTTACATGTACGCAGTTTTTCAAATAAAATAAAATAAAATTTATCAATACAACAAAACAAAACTGGCAGATATATATAACATACAGAGAAATACAACATAAACACAGAGAATCAACAATTTGTTACAATGCTGCTTAAATATTAGAACGTCAATTCAGGTCGCTAAGTTAAGGAGAGAACGGCAATAGATGTACAATACAATCATTAACAAAATATGCTACTTAAAAGAATGAAACAATAGTTCCGTATATATATCTGAAAAATATGATGTGGTCAGCACATGACTTTTCTTATATAATGCAATGAATTTACTACTTTTACTGTAAAAACAAATATGTTATTCTTATAGTACATACTTATATTCATTCCAAGATATTTAATTTTCGTGAATTAATCGTCATTTTCATTGATTTAGCGTCATTTTTATCTTTTTCGCGTGATTTTAATTAATTTGACAACTTTTAAAAAGTCGCCAAGTTGGCGACATTCCGCCAAATGCGTCGCCAAAATCACCAAGCGTTATGGACGGATAAATAAGTTTTTCTTATAGCAGATAAATGATTATAGGCGTTCAAATACAAAAGTTCTACATAAAGTATATTTTCTCATGAATGGAACGAGCTAGATCCACGAGAATGATGTCACCAAATTGATCACATGGTATTACATATGAAAAGTGAACATATTTCTCAACAGCTATTTTTTTTTAATTTATGCGATATTTTGATAAATTTATTTGAAGAATGTGCAATATCTCCAGAATGGTTCGTGCTAGCTTTCTAAAATTTATGTCAATCGTTTTCTAAGGAAAAATTACATATACGAAATGTCTATTTGCGGAACTTTATTAAAGGTTTTGATTTTTTGATGATTTTTTCAAAATTTCACACGAAAATTTAGGGGGTTCGGAACATTCGATTGTGTTTAAAAACAATGGGCTTCCAGTATTCACGGATTGTAAATTTTGTACCAAATTTCGTTCAAATCGGTCTATTTGTTGGTCAGTTATCGTCTCCATAGACTCACTGACACACACACACACACACGCACACACACACACACTCACACACACACGCACACACACACACGCACACACACACGCACACACACACGCACGCACATACTTTCACACACACACACACACACACGCACATTACCTCAAAAACGTCTGAGTCGTGTTCAGGGATGCTTGAAACGTACTCTCCCGTCGAAAATTCGAATTCAAATTTTCGACCCCGTCACAATACTTTCATTATACATTATATGTATATAAGGAAAGTAATAAAGATAATCTTTCAATTTAGACTTAAAACAGTTAAAATATTTTTCAGACTGAAACCCATTATGTAGAACATTAAAATTTTAAGGGCTAACCACAATAAGTTCCACAATATTTCATCATTACCTTTAGGAATAGTGTAGTTGTAGTTGTAAAAACAAGTGGATCTGATGTTGCGATTGATATTGAAGTAGTTGGGGCATTTAAATAAAAATAGAATACCTCTGAAAACATAGACTTGAAAAATATTTAACATGTCAAGATGTGTTCTTAACCCAGTAAGAGTGCCATTATTAGTAATAACCAAAATCAATTGATATAGCTTTGACTTGATTTTAATTAAATACACCCCAAATAAGGATGCATAGCAAGGAAAAATCTGATGTGGACAACACGTGACTTTTCTTATATAATGCAATGTATTTACTAGTTTTACACTAAAAAAACTAGGTTTTTCTTATAGTAGATACTTATATTTTTGCTAAGATATTGAATTATCGACAATTAGTCGTCATTTTCATTCATGTAGCGTCATTTTTATCTATTTGGCAAGATTTTCGTTAATTTGCGGTAACATTTAAGAAAGTCGCCAAATTGGCAACATTCTTCCAAATTCGTCGCAAAATTTCGCCCAGCGTTAATAAGTTATTGTTATGGCCGATAAATATTGACTACTGGCGTTCAAATACAAAAGTATTTCTCAAAGTATCTTTTCTCATGAATGGAACGAGCTAGATCCACGAGAATGATGTCACCCAATTTATCGCATGATATTACATATGAAAAGTGAACATGTTTCTTTTTTTTTTAATTTATGGGATTTTTTGATAAATTTATTTTAAAAATGTGCAATATCTCGAGAACGGTTCATGCTAGCGGAACTTTATTAAAGGTTTTGATTTTTTGATGATTTTTTCAAAATATCACTCGAAAATTTAGGGAGGTTCCGAAGATTTGATTACGTATAAAAACAATAGACTTTCAGTATTCATGGATTGTGATTTTTGTACCAAATTTCATTCGAATAGCTTCATTCGTTCTTGAGATATCGTCTCCACAGACTCAATGACACACAAAGACATCACCTCAAAAATGTTTGTCTGTGATCAGGGATGCTTGAAACTTGCTCTCCCGTCGAAAAGTCGAATTCGTATTTTCGACCCCGTCACAATATTTTCCTTATACATTATGTCTTCTTCTTCTTCAGCGGCCTGACAGCCCAGGATGGGCCCTTGCCTTCCGCAGTATAGAACTCCAGGCTCCCCTATCCCTGGCCAAAAACCTCCAGTTCAAAACTTTTAAAATTTTAAAGTCCTTTTCCACTCAGTCAAGCGATCTGAGTTTAGGTCTTCCTCTTTTACGGGTGCCGAATGGTCTGGCCGAAAAGATCTTTTTTGTTGTACGGCTTTCGACCATCCTGCATAGGTGACCCACCCATTTAATTCTCTGAATCGTGATGTAATTGATTATATCTGGTTCTTTAAAAGACTTATAAAGTTCAGAGTTAGAGAGTTCTTCTTCTCCAGATGTTGTTACAATTTAAGCCACCAAAAATACCTCTCAAGATTTTTCTCTCAAAAGCAGAAATGATATCTTTAACCTTTTCTGTCATTGCCCAAGTCTCAACAGAGCAGGTAAGAATGGGTCTGATTAAACTTTTGTAGATTATAATCTTCGTTTTTCTGCTGATGAAGTCAGACTTTTAGTACCTTTTAAGGCCGAAAAAACATCGGTTAGCAGCTGTAACTCTACCACGAATTTCGGACATAATGTCATTGAGAGTATTAACTTCAGATCCTAAATATCTGAAGTGGCTTGCAGTTTCAAACTTGTAAACCCCAATTACGAAATAAGGACAGTCATAATTACCACAGGGCATATACTTAGTTTTATTTTGATTAATGGTTAGATGTATTTTACTGGCTGCGGCCTCTAAAGATGTGAAGGCTTCCCTAAGTAACTCGGGAGTGCGTGCTACAATGTCAATGATACATTATGTATATAAGGAAAGTAATAAATCAACCCAAAGCAGTTATATAAAATTGTTTAAAATGGCTGTATACAGTTAACCTAAGATGATAAAGATTAAATAAAATATAACGCAATTTTCACCGAACATGAACCAGATGGGAACAAACGCCATTTGAGATTATAATCAATATACGCACCCCGATAACTTTTAATACGGTCAATTATCGGGTAGGCACAGGGATTTTGTATCAAATAAGTAGGCAATTGATATCTAATGTTTAAAGATATGCTACTAGTTGATAAGGGAAACAACATATAATTAGTTTTAAAAGCATTGATAGTATATTATAATTTATTAGCTGAACCACATATATAAACGCTTTATGTCAACTGTCATAGTGTACAGTAAATTATTATAATCATTTTCAGAATATATTAACACAGTATCATGAGCAAAAAATTTTAAATGACCATTAAGATTCAAATCACGCAGATCACTAATATGCAAGAGAAATAAATGTGGTGCAAGAACTGAACCCTGGGGGACACCAGAGTTTATAGTCCTGATACTAGAGCGTATGTTATTAATGTTTACCAATTGTTTAATATACTGAGGGCTCTAAGTGTTTTGAGGTCTGCACCAAGTGTTTTTCTTAGTAGGCCCTCCCCTGTTCATATTCTTGAGTGCCTGGACTCCCCACGCTGGATCTTGCTGACAGTCCGTTGTTGGTGCTGGATTTCTGTAGGGTGTATAATGTCATGGACCTGATCTAGCTCTGCTGGTTTTAGGGGATTTGCAACAAGAACAACAACCAATTGCTTTGTATTATAGCCACGGTACTAGAACTTATTTTATTAATGTTTACCAATTGCTTTCTATTATAGCAATGATACTAGAACTTATTTTATTAATGTTTACCAATTGCTTTCTATTACGTCCATTATACTAGAACTTATGTTATTAATGTTTACCAATTGCTTTCTATTATGTAACTGAGATTTTAACCAGGCATGAGCAGTATCATATAATCAATATATGTAAAGCCGTTTATAATAAAATATCATGTTCAACATTATCGAGTGCCTTTGAGATATCCAAAAGTATTTTAAGCAGTTAAGGGCAAATTTTGGTTAAACGTTTGCCATACCTGAGTACCGAAGCATATTATCTATAGGATAAGCCATTTTTCAACATTCGTTCTTGAACATGGTTTAGAATATTTGTATCTGCGAATCTTGAAAATATCTTAGTAGACCAAAAAACTTTATGTTTTCTTACAGAAACCGTAAACATTGTCTTCGTAGTAAAGAAATCTCAAGTGAATGTTTTCCAGTGTAATGGACATGATATATGAAGATTAGAATCGAAGGATGTTGAGGGTAATGCTTTAAACGCGACTCTTAAATGCGACGGCGGCATTTCAGAGTTAAACTGAATCCACGATCTATATAGAGGATTGCAGAACTCATGGGGAGACGATTTTCATCATTTCCTTCTTCTGCTAAATTTACTCCCCCCACAAGCTTTGATATTGTAGCTGATGTCGCAAAAAATATTCCCACTGGGAGAAGTACGAGTATTATGGATAAAAAATATATCGCATTTTTTAGACTATAATATTATATGATATGTAATACAGTAAACGTAAATTATGCTCATTATCATTTAGGTACCAAAGATTATAGTATTTTCATAATGTATATCATGATTAATAAACTTAAAATGTAGTAATTTGGATTCTTTTGAAATAAATGACCACTTACGTACTGTTTCAAAAGAGTAAACTTAAAATCACTTCATTAAAAATAGCATAAATTACAAAAGTAATAGTATCCACTGGTTTCAAATGCGCAAATAGCCTTCTTGGTCAGGATATACAAGAAGTGCAATCTTTACTCTCGCAAGAATATGAAATCGTGGCAGAAGCAGGAAAAATATGTTGCTAACTACTAGAGAAGGGGAAGAGGGTAAAAAAAACCCAGGAGGAAGGAACAAGAGATGGGCCAAAAATAATTAACAGTAAAATAATAAACACGAAAGTGAGCCTCCAACGAATTAGTTAAATGCCTTGTTCAGTTTTTCCTTAAATCCCAATTAAATTAGAAAACCAGAAAAATAATGAAAATGTCCCCCTTTACCTCTTGTTCCTTCCTACTGTGTTTTAATACCCTTTTTCCTCCCCCTCCGTTGGTAACATAATTTCCCTATTTCTGCTATGTTTACTGTTCTCGCATCAGTCGTCAATCTGTCTTTGACAAATAAAGGGTCCTATTCTTGTGTGTTCTGATGAAAAGGCTGAATTTGCCTTCGAATCCAGTCGATACTATTAATTTTGTATTTTATGCTGCTTTTAACGCAGTTATTTTAAATTACTACTTATGTATTAGTTATGTATAATTTTAATAGTGAGTGTTATAGCTATGTGTTTTAATTATTAATTCATAGGAAAATATGGAATTTTCACTGAATATGACCATTGATAAACTGTACATTTGTGATTAAGACGATATTTCTGTTAAATTCAGACATACTGATTTTCAATTTTATTTATATAGATTCCTATATTCTTTCAAAGATATTGAATTTTCATCACTTACTCGTCATTTTCACGGATTTAGCATCATTTAGCGTCTTTAGCGATTTGATTTAGGGATCACTTAATCGTCATTTTCATCGATGGTTTTTATCAATTTGGCGACATTTTCGTCAATTTCGGGACTGTATGCTTGTCGATTGAGTATATAATGTATATATTATATATATATATATATATATATATGTATATATATATAAACTAACTATCACAATATGCAGAAACAAGCACTTATTTTGCTTAATTTAGAGCAGATGACCAGTTTTGATGAAGAATATATTCTATATTAACAAAACTTAAACATGGTGCTATGCCTTTTTTAGGCATGTTAGCCACGTGTTATCTGTGTTAGGATACGGCATTCTTTATAGTGTTTCTTCATTGATTGATTGATACTAGTTATTAATTCATTGTTTAATATTTATTTGTTTATTTATTTATGCCGCCATAATAATATATCAGCAAGATTGTCAAAAGATCATAAAGATAACGATTTAAACGCGCCTCATAAATGCAGCGGAAACATCATGGAATGGAATTTCTCCTTACTGAATTGAAGATGTAAATCTGGAGTTTCAGAGCTCATGTGGAGTTGAGTATCGCAATTTCTTTCTTCTGCTGAATTTAATCCTCCATTGATATTCTAGCTGATGTCAGAAAAAGACCCCATATGGTGGATGTATAATGTACAGATAAAGAAGTACTTTGAATATAATACGAGTACCATCTAATGCGGAAAATAAAAATGATAAGTTCTTTTTTTCCGAAGATAATATTATGAGAACTTTGTATTTATGTTCTGTGTGGATTTTCATGCATAGCAAAAGTAAATTGTATACTTGATTTCGCCTTTATATATAGACTGTACACTTATTACGTGAGTATAGTCCATAGAACCTTGTTTGAGTTTTCTTATTGCCTCTATAGTGGTACTTGCCAAATTTAATGTTTCAAGTTTTAATCATAGTCCTAGTCCAATATTGACCATATCGGCTATATATAAACCAATATTGGTAAGATATTGGCAGCCAATATTGAACCAAACCCCTCCAGCCAATATTGGATCAAACGAAAGATTGTTTCAAACCCTTTAAACTGAAAGGCACATAGTCCACTTTGATGATAAGAGCTTGCAATTTCGTCCTAATAGCTCAACGGTAGAAAATTGGCTGTCCAGTTCAGAGATCGAGGACGAAATTCCCGGTTGAGGTAGTAAGACTTTTTACAAGGGTAAGGTAACACTTTATAATCGTAATCATTTGAACCCACAATACCAATTTTTCAAAAATGTTCTTGTGGGGAAAAAAAGAATGAAAAATGAAAAATTGATTCTGGTTTGAGACAGTCGTGTTGAGCCATGCTCCAATTATTTTTTTCAGCAAAAGTCCTGGAATTTATTCAGTGTGTTTCTGAAATATCAAAGACAGTAGCATGAGCTGCGAGTATATGCGTTTTAAAATGCCAAACAACGTCAAATAAATTAGCTTTAGAGTTATAATAATATCATGCCATTTTGTTCGTTTTATACATTAAATATATTAATGCAAATAATACAGCAAACTACGATAATTTTAGACATACTATTTCTATTTAAATAATATTCAATCGGTATTTTGATACATGTAAATATTTAAAAAAAACTTTTTGGAAGCAGAATAGATTTTTTTTCTTTCATCCAATACACTTTATTGATCCCCTTCGAAATGGAAATAAATTTAGCTCGTGTCTTCCAGTTTTTACATATCCGTGCAGTTTGAATCGCTAATGGCTTTCGATTTACCAAAGATTCCTTTAATAAAAAAACTCATTAATTTCATCAAAGTTATCACATTTTTCATGACGTTTCAGCAGTTTTAATTAAGGACTGTCGTAGTTTCAGGGACAGATTATTAACATTATGACGAGATAAGTAATCGTAGATATATTCACAGTCACTTTCAGAGAACGTTATATTTTGTACAGTAGGTTGATCCTGCAGTTGGGATAAAACATGTTGAATGAATGTATAGTAGGTTGATAGTCAAGGCAGTGTAGAACATGTTAAATGAGTGTACAGTAGGTTGGTTGTGCAGTGGATTAAGACAGCTTAAATGGGTGTACAGCAGATTGATTCTGCAATCGGGATAAAACAAGTTTAATTACTGTAGAATAAATTTATTGTGGAGGTAAGATAGTATATACAGAGTGTCCTAAAAGCATTGATCTCGGTTTTTATTCCTTAAATATTGATCTTAGACATATATAATAAATTACAAAGAGTTGCATAAGAAATATACATAATTTTATGAAATCGATAAAAATTTTCAGATGATGAAATTTGAAGAAATACGAAATTTAAATTTTTATACAGCCCCCGTACAAAACATTTCCAGTGAGTAAAATATGATCTATACACTAATAATGTGATGTACAAAATTTCAGCATTTTATCATAAAAAGTCCCAGAGATATGTTTAAACAAAGTTGATGAGGGATTAATAACAAATTAAAATGTAAATGTTTACAGCAAAAGTGCAATGCAGAAATGCATCATGGGCGAATAATATCTGCATCTTATCTTTAATGGATCTTTGGCATTAATGGAAAACAGTTTGAACAAGTTTTGTTATCTTTGTGTAAAGTTATTATTTCTACACAGTGTAGATACTTTTGCATCAATAAATAGCAACATTATTATTTATTTATGCAATCATTGTTTACTTTCGTAATTTATGTATGACCTCTGAAACGCGATATGCCTACATGGTTTTTCCCCTCTGAGTATCCATGTCGATGCATCGAAAAGTGGTTTAAGTCAGCATTTTTGTCTGTTTATTTTTCTGGGACTTTTTAAGATAAAATGCTGAAATTTTGTACATCACCTTATTAGTGTATGGGCCTTATTAGTGTATTTACTCATTGGAACTGGTTTTGTACGGGGGCTGTATAAAACTTTAAATTTTATATTCCTTAAAATTTAATTTCCTTGAAAATTTTAATCGATATTATAAAATTATGTTCCTTTTTTACGCAACTTTGTAATGTATTATATATGTTTAAGATTAAAATTTAAGGAAAAATTCAGAGGTCAGTGTTTTTTGGACACACTGCATATTGAATGAGTGTACATCAGGGTGTTACAAAAATATATAGCGTTCCAAAAACATATAGGAATGTTCTTGATCAACCTAATAACTTTGCAAGGAAATGCCTGTGAGTTTATATGTTAGGTCCAGATATAGTAAAGTTACGAAATCCAATTGAATAAAAGTAATTGTAGTGCCTCTAGCTTAGAATTAAAAGACGCGTTTGGTGACAAAGAGAAACTCTGCAAATTGAACTCATCAACAATACGATATAGAGGAAAACAGCTACATAATTGCAAATTAGTAGAGCATTGCCTGATTAGTAGATTTCAAAAATGAAGCTGTTGCACAAGGCATTGATTTCCCATAATATCGTTATTGGTGAAATTCTGTTTTCTTCATGAGTAATATAATAAGCAACTCTAAAATATAGCTTGTTTAAATTAACCTTCATTTGAGACAATGTACATTTGAATTTCTTAAAAATATGACCGAGTATTTTGACTACTATTGCAAGTGTAACCGTGTTAGAGACACTGATGATGCAACTATTTGCTAGGTATTATTACACAATGTATTGGCGTTTAGTTTGTTCCTGGGTGTCAATTCATATTGATTAAATAATACTCTAAAACTTTGAAATTATATTTTTAAGTCTATTCTGCTTTGTAGCCGAGGTTACTATTCGAACTTCTTAAATTATCCGTTAGGGGCGCTTTAATACCATTTATTTGATGTTGCATGATCCCTCACTCTAATATAGATAAACCTACATGTACACTAATGGACTTTCCTTACAAAGTTATCGGACTCCTTAAGGACTTTCTTAAGAACTCTCTGCCTCAAATTTTTTTTAGAAAATTATTTTAGAAAATTTAGTTCGATGTCTACAAATACTTTTGAAACAAAAATGTTAACAATCTGTTGCTAAAACTACATTTCTTTAGTAAAAAAGTAAAGAATGAGAAAAAAAAATAAAGAATATAAAATTTAAAGAATATTGACTTTTATTGCAATTAGCTTCTTCACTGTCCTTGCTGATTATTATCAAAGTTTAAAATTAAGCAGACATTCCAGAAACGGGCATCTGTGGACCAATTTATTATTAAATGACTGATAATTGCAATGTTAGTAGAAATAATTGCTACCTACAGCATTTTTCGAAGTTTCAATAATTTGAAACATACTATTTCCATTTTAACTGTATTACGATAAAATGCAAATATATATATTAAGACTCTTTTGAAAGCTGGTCAACTTTTTTTCTTTGATCCAATACATTTTATTGATCCCCATAGAAATGAAAGTAAATTTAGCTCGTGTTTTCTAGTTTTTACCTGTGCGTACAGGAATCGCTAATGACTTTCGATTTCCCAAAGAATCCTTTAATAAAAAATTTCGCTAATTTCATCAAAGTAATCGCATTTTTCAATTCGTCTCAGTAGTTTTAATTAAAGAATGCCGTTGTAATTTCAGAGACAAATTATCAAAATTGTGACGTCAAAAGTAACTGTGGATATAATCACAGTCACTTTTCGTGAAAGATATATTTTAGTCGCTGAATGACTGTACAGTAGGTTGATTGTATAGTCGGGATAAAACATGTTGAATGAATGTACGGTAGGTAGATGGTGAAGACAGGATAAAACATGTTGAATGAGTATAAAGTACGTTGACGGTGAGGTCAGAATAAAATATGTTGAATGAGTACACTGTAGATGTATTGTACAGTCGAGAAAAAACATGTTGAATAAGTGTACAGTAGATGTATTGTGCAGTCGAGATTAAAACATGTTGAATGAGTGTACAGTAGAATGTTGCAAAAATATACAGTGTTCCTTAAAAAAAGTTAAAGCATCCTAATAACTTTGTAAGGAAATGTTCACGAGTGTACACGTTTCGTCCGTATATTGCAAAGTGACAAAACCCAATGGAATAAAAGTGATTGCAGAGTTCATAGTGGAAAGTTTAAACATTTTGCATATACACCCTCACAGCAAAGATCGTCACATGTGTGACAGTGACGTTGTAGTCACGTGACACCTGGGTCCCAATGTGACGTCATACTTGTGACTTCAATACGACGTTACGTATTGCAACTTCATTGTGACTATATTCTGTGACGTTTACACAATTTAATTAACACGTAACAATGTGACGACATTACAATGACAATTACAATGTGACGTCACAAACAAGTTAATATGCGACGCCACAAACGACCATGAAAATGACCAAAATGACTTCGCTGTGACCTCAATATGATATTGCCCAGACGTACTGCGACGTCCTGTGACGTCCCAAAGTCACAGTGTGACGTAAATTGCACGTCACTGTGACAAAACTGCTGCTAGGGCTCTTGGTAACAAAGCGAGATAGACGAGAAAAGCCTATTATAATGTTGTAAAGCATTGTCTAATGAGCAGGAATCGGCAATAAAATGTTACAAAAAGGATTCATTTCACACAACATTAGGGTAATTTCCACTCCAGGATTATATTATTGTAAACTTATATAATTTTTATGAACGTTTGAAACATTCATAGCACATTTTGCAAAAATCGTACGATTTATAATAAATGCTTTTCTACTGACACAAAAAGCCATCATTCGCAAAATGTGTAATTCCATCAAATTTCAAGTGTTTTTATTTAGACAATGGTAATGCTTCCACTTTACGTATTCAACTTTACTTCTTTACGTGTATTTAAGAAAAAGCATAATAAGTAATATTTTAAAAAGATTCCTATACAGGTAACAACAAAAAGCTTTTGAAGATACCATTCTAAGATTCGCAGACTTAAGTTTGCACCATTAGATTTCTAGATAATCAGCATTAACGAGTTTAGAACATTTAAGATGACATAGCAGGTGGTACGATTTTAATTGGCATTACAAAGCTGAAGTATTATGCTCCTAGAATTTGTTGAATCATTAGCTGGCGCACTGTGTAGGCCTACGGCAGCCCCCTATATCTAAAGTATTAATTTACTCGTCGTGGAGATTGAACACTAAATATTAGCTCTGATTTAGTAACTGTGATATAAGTCATCTTAAGTAATACGGAATATGGATATTGGAAAAAATCACGTGACAATTTTAAGAGCTAATACACCCATCCTGATCATGAATAATTAACGTTTATCTAACCGCCATTAAGTCATTTTTCCGATATGCAATCCAAGTCGTTCATTAATATACCTAATTTTAAGCAGCGTGGGCTCGAGTCTAACCGACATGTATGGTTTATTGTTGTCAAAGTCTGCATGAAGGACATATACTGAGTTTAATAATTTTTCGTTTAATTAATGTAGTTTTAATTTGAAATTAAGTAAATTGTATTTCCTTTCAAATATGAATATTAAAAACAATTTGAGGCTATTACTTTCATTCCTAACTATGAGTATTCAAGGTTTGTCTAATTGCCATTCTTCTGTAAGTCATTTTTTGGACAGGAAATACATTCATTCTTAATGCAACTGATTCTAATCAGCTTAGGCTGGAGTTTAGGATTGTTCTAAATGTGGTCCTGAAGGACATTTCACCAGTTTAATTACTTTTCTTTCAGTTAAAGCATACTTACATAATTTAAAATAAACTGAATAGATTGTCCTATTAAGTATAAATATTGAAATATATTTTGAAATTGACTTTTTTCTTTTCCACAAACTTTATTGATCCTTAACGGAGTAGAAATCAATTATTGTTCTTTCTTTTCCTACGTCTAAATGCAATTTGAATTGCTAATTTCTCTGGCTTCTCAGGAATTTCTTCAAACAAAAAATCCATTTCATCAAACTAATATCGTATATTTCTTGGAATATGTTTCAGCACCTTCAAATTTCCATATGAGAAATGTCATAATATTTTAATGCGAAATGTAAAAGCTCGGTAACGAAAATTTATTGTAAATGTAATATCAGAGCACTTTTATACATACATGGTTTTTAATCTAAACGAGAGATTATGAATAACTATCAATAAAGTACTTTTAAAAACCAAATTACTTAAAAATTATTTGCCAGTATTGACTGTGATATTTAACTTTGATGAGGACCACAATGAAATTGACATTTTCCATTTTACCATCTTGCTTAACAGGTCATCTGTACGTCTTTTGTCTCTAAGCCTATCGATAAGTGTGCCGTCTGTTATGTTTTGAACATTACCCTAACAGCATTTTTTTTCACAGTGACCTAAAAGTTACGTCACACTGTGACTTTGGGACGTCACAGGACGTCGCAGTACGTCTCGGCAATGTTATATTGAGGTCACAGAGAAGTCATTTTAGTCATTTTTATGGTCGTTTATGACGTCGCATATTAACTTGTTTGTGACGTCACATACTAATTGTCATTGTAATATAGTCACATTGTAAAGTTTTAATTAAATTGTGGAAACGTCACAGAATATAGTCACAATGAAGTTACAAAGATTGTTTTGCCATCTTTAATATGGATATACTTCGCATGGAAAATGAACAGTTATGATTGTATTTCTCAATTCTATTACAATGTTTTGAGTTTTTAATTTTACATTTAGGAAGTAAGGAGATTACAGGATCCATGATTCACTCCTAAGAGATAACCTTATAGAAGGAGATGGATAAACACGGCCACTATGGTAACATCAAATGACATAAAAGCAGTTGCATATAAAACAATTACAGTAAATCATTACATCATAACACCTGAAAAGGTAAACATGGACAATAAAAAAAATACAGATGACATTAAAAGCAGGTAAAAAATTAGCTATCAATATGGAAAAAAATTCTCAATTTCAACTGCATTATAAGTAAATAACCAGCCTTTGATAGCCCTGGAAAAGGAACGACAAGTAACAATGTTTTTAAAAGATTGAGGCAGAAAATAGAAAAACTAGAAGCTAAAAAGAGATAAAATTTCTGAAACTTAGAACACTTAGCTCGTGCATGTCTGATAATACCCCGTTTTAAACTGAAGTTACTTTGATCCGCAATCTTATTTCTAATACAAAACATATTAAACGCTTTGTAAACATAAAGATGACGAAATGGCATAATCATAGGATCGAGGAAAGGATAGTGTCTAACGAGGTTTCGAGGTTTGCATAAGATAATCCTAATGTTTGAAACAAAATAACAGGCCTATGGGTATTGAGATAAGTCCTACCAAAACATATTACTCAATAACATTGTTATTATTAAATAACATGGTAGTAATTAATGGTGAGTTTGTACATGGTTAGTTAAAAGTTCTCTACCTATGACGAAAAAATAGCAGTCATAAATAGTCATCAAAATAACAATATTAACAACCAATATTTATAATACCTTTTAATTAATGGCTATGAGACTGTCAATATCAATGGTATCTGGTACAAGACCATTAGCAACTAACATAATTACTCACATACTATTTGACTATGACGAATTACTCAGCGTTTTCCCGGTCATATATCAGCTGCAGACAACTTAGTTTTCAAGTCGTCAATTCAGTTTCAATCCAAATAACCACGAAAAGCGAAATCCTTAATTTAATTGCAAAAACCACAGCTTCACAAACGTCACCTTGATATATGAAATCAGAATGCTAATCAACGTTCCACGCATGCTCTTCAAAAAAGGTAGAAATCAAAATAAAATCAAATACATGTACAACAGAGAAAGTTTTACTAAAATATGATGGTATCGTTTAACCGTCAGTAACATAATATAAAGGAATTGCCCTACGGATTCTGCTCAAATTTTATTGAAATTTTTCTTCTTCGATTTCTCCGATGATGTTAAAATGGAAACTCTGTGATAATATTTTCGGTCTCTAAGGAACCGATTTTTGTGAAAATGCTCAAACATGTGTCAGGAAGTGCCAGTCTACCAAATTTTATGACCAGGCACGACACTTAGATTTGACGTTACAGACCCAACAGATAATCAGACGCAGACACAAACATCTTTATTTATTACTAGGAAATGCACCCTCAGTTACCTGGAAATTAAAGCAGGATAATTATATAAAGTAGCAAAATAAATAAATTTTAGTCATATAAATAATAGTGAACCACAATAAATAGTGCTACATAATAACTGTGCCACAATGTAAATCTTAATTTCATCAAATTCAGCACAATTAAAGCATCTTATATATTGGCAACCGCAAATTAAGTGTTCGCTACTTAAATAATATAGATAAAGATACAGCACCATATCCCAAATCTCGAAACAGGTTTCCGCAAAGCAGAAGAAAAGAATTTCAAACATGATATCTCCGGAATGGAAATGTTAACATCCAGCTCTCCCGTCAAGAACATGAGTCTGGTTCCTTACCCCGTATGTGGGAGTGGTAGAATCTTCGACCCTATATTCCACACCAATGTAGTGACGGCACCGTTGACTGTTACGCTCATTAAAAAGACATGACTGAGTGCAAAAATTTATAATTAATCAAAGGATGGGTTTATGAAACTATTTTTTTAGAGTAGTCAGTGAACTTTTTAGAAGTTGCTGTTAAAATATCAACGCGCGCGTTGGATGGCAAGCCAATTTTTATATATCCTGATATAAAAATCTGAGAGGTTTAGAACGCAAGAAAAGTATAAATTTTTAAAAATGTATTAAAATTTGTCTATTCATCATATGGACTCAACGTTTGTTTGAAAGTTATTTTTTCTATATTTCTTATAGTGTCAAGATGGAATCTCTGTGATAATATTTTAGGTCGCTTTTCACAAGGTTTTGTCTTTATGGGAGTGGCCTCACAGCAAAGATCGTCACATGTGTGACAGTGACGTTGTAGTCACGTGACACCTGGGTCACAATGTGACATTATATTTGTGACTTCTATGCGACGTTACGTATTAGTAACTTTGTAACTTCATTGTGACTATATTCTGCGACGTTTCCACAATTTAATTAACACATTTCAATGTGACTATATTACAATAACAATTACAATGTGACGTCACAAACAAGTTAATATGCGACGTCACAAACGACCATGAAAATGATCAAAATGACTTCGCTGTGGCCTCAATATGACATGGCCGGGTCGTCCTGTGACGTCCTGTGACGTCCCAAAGTCACCGTGTGACGTAAATCTTACGTCACTGAGAAAAAAATGCTGTTAGGGAATGTGTCAAACCGGGATATTTGGTCCTGGGTAGCAATGCAATAGTATCTGGCTTTGAATTGATGAATTTCGTGTATTTATCTCTACCGTAAGAGGGGGTAACTTGAACCGTAAAGGGTAACTTGAAAAATAAGAGGTAACTTTTACCCGAAAAGAAAATTCAAATGTATATACTATGCAATACATATATAATCGAAATTTTATTCTCCTCTATATATGTGTTTGATATAGAGGTGACATATCTCTAAGTGTATCTGTAAATGCATTAAAACATGAGGTTGATTTGCTTGCAATTTAGGGGTTCAAGTTACCCCACTTTATGGTATACTGAATTTGCTAAATTGATCATATGTGGTTTACCTCTTCCTAACTAACATTTATGACTGATTTTCCCCGAAATGTTCCAGACAGACATATTCTTAGTTTAATTATTTTCGATAAATTAATGCATACTTAATAAATTTGAAATAAAAATAATTGTTTTCCTTGTCAAATGTAAATATTAAAAAAAAACATTTTGAAAGAGAGATTGCTTTTTAACTTTTCTCCCAATACACTTTATCGATCCTGATCGGAGTGGAAATAAATTTTTATTCTTTCCTTTCCTTACTGCGTGCAATTTGAATTGCTAATGGCTTTCGATATCGCTGAAATCCATCTCAAATAAAAAAACTCATTAATTTCATTAAACTTATTGTCTCAGAATAAGTTTCAACACCTTCAAATTTCTAGATAAGAAATGTCAAATATTTTTAATGCAAAGTTTAACAGTTTGTCAACGAAAACTTATTGTAGATTTACTCACAGAATACTTTTGTATACAGAGGTATTTTAATCTGATTGATACGCGATGGATAATTATCAATAAAGCACTTCGAAACACTAAATTACTTAAAAGTAAGTTGCCGCTATTGGTAGTGTTATTGCCTTTAGACGAGGACTACAACCAAATTAGCATTTTTCATATTCGACTACTTTAAGTGTACTTTTTGTTGTTGAGACCCAGACCGTCCGACCTACCAGAAAGGTGTAAGGTAACTGTTTGGTCGGCCGGGAAGTGCCACACAATTTAGACCGGAACCCAGTGGGGGAGGCATCCACAGGGACCGTACCCTCTTTCCCCTACCACTAACCTCTCGGAAAGACATACGGACCCACATGTTTAACGTGATCGTACTCCGCGTGAACACGGCGGCAGTTGTGGCAGCGTGCAAATCCAGCGCGCAAACCACCGGGCTACCGCGCCCGATATGTGCCAACAGCTCGCTGTTTTCCCAGGTGGTCAACCACACAAATACTAACCGCGCCCGATGCCGCTTGACTGATCAAACATACGTGTAGCTCCTCCGGTTGCTGAGATACTGCTGGAGTTTTGGCAGTGGTTGGAATCGAACCCGGGCTTACCGAGTGCAATTCCAGCGCGCTAACCACTGGGCTACCGCGCCCTTACCAGAAAGGTGTAAGATAACTGTTTGGACGGCCGAGACGTGCCATTGAATTTAGACCGGAACCCAGTGGGAGAGGCATCCACAGGGACCCACATGTTTAACGTGGCCCACATGTTTAACGTGACCCACATGTTTAACGTGATCTTATTCCGAATGAACACGGCGGCAGTTTTGGCAGCGGCTTGAATCGAAACCGGGCCTACCGAGTGCAATTCTACTGGACTATCGAGCTCTGTATCTTTTGATGTTGTTGTTGTTGAAACCCAGACCGTCCGACCTACCAGAAAGGTGTAAGGTAACAGTTTGGACGGTCGGGAAGTGCCACCTAATTTAGACCGAAACCCAGTGGGGGGTATCTTTTGATGTGTTATATGTTGAAAATTTTTCCACTTTCAATACGAAGATATTTTGCTCTTGATAAATCATTCAAGAACAAATACAATCAAAGCAGTTCTGATAGTATTTTTCAATTTGCATTACATAATATCATTGTGGTATATTAATGGTGAGTTTGTACTCAGTAAGTAATAAAATGCATCCACAATAGTTAAAAAACAAGAAAGATCAATCATGCATAAGCATTGATTATGAAACACTTTCCAACTGAAATGTAATTTCATTTAAAAATTTCTAAAATGTGATTCATTCAGTGGTAATATCTTTTACATTATCACAGTACTACAGTAATTTATTATACTTAAATATTTAAAACTGTATCGAAATATAAATCATCTGATTCTTTATGCAAAATCAATGAATATTTCATTCATATAACTTGTATTCCAGACTCCAGAGCTAAATAATTTTGTGTGAAAAAAAATTCAGCAATTCTTATGTAATTCATCTTACAATCGCTTGAGATATTTGCATTCTGCATATGTTAAAATTAGGCTTCCTTGAAGAAATAATAAAAGTTTAGGGATCATTTAAAATCACAACTATTGTAATTGCATAGGCACGGAATTTAGATACACAGATAATACACAGATAATATATATGTGTATGTGTATGTACTCAAAGTATTGGAATCGTGCCGAAGATCGGAACTCGAATTTTCAAAGGATCTACACGTTTTGGGACTTCTAGAACACGAAAAAACTACTTTTAGGAAGACGTCTGTGTGTGTAAGGGTGTATCTGTGTATGTTTCTGTGTGTCTGTGTGGATATTACATCCACTCTAATTGAAAAACTAATGGACCGAATTTCATACAATTTGGTAGGTATGTTTTTTGTGGGAAATCCTGATGTTCATTAGATTATAGTACGATTCGTAATAAAAGAATCTGCCTTCTTTGCGAAATGGCCGCAGAAATTGCCTTTATCCACTCTAGCTAAAAACTAATGAACCAACTTTAACAAAATTTGGAGTATAATATTTCAATAACCTAAAAGTGATTTATATACCAAATTTAACAAAATTTTGTATATAAATCATTTGTAGGTTATTCTACTAAGATTCGGGAAAAAGGAACGGGCTATTTTTGCGAAATGGCCAGCAAAAATCGTTATATATAAAAATAAAAGACTACGTGTGCTCAATGATATCAATTAAATTCCTATTTTATATTTGATTTTTGACAACAAAAAGAATAAGACTAACCCCATTACTCTAGGACTAGCCGTTCTTGAGATATTCTAGTTTTTTCGCGTTTTCGCTACGCCACCTTTGACAATAAGTCCAGCTATCAAATGAGAACCAAATTTAAGTTTAACGTGTAAATTCAATGTCATTTAAAATACTTATGTTGTGCAGATAAACTCAAATTATCATTGAATAAATAAAGAGAACGAATATGAGTCTGCAGAGAAAGACATGTGCTGTCCACATCAGAATTTTTAACAATATTACACCAATGATTTATAGAAGTGAACGGGGATTATTTTCAGGCCATTTCGAAAAAAATGTATGATCTATATTTAAAGATCCATCAAATTTTTGTCGAATAAAATGTTCAACAAATTTAAGCTGTGTACCAAATTTTAACTCTCTAGGACGTAGGAAAGTGCATTTAAAATGCCATCAATTAAATTTATCATGAAGAGTTATATAAAATTTAAAAAAAATGAAAAATTGTTATCTACCAAATTATTTTAAAATATGAAGCCACTCCCATATGCAAAAACGTTTAAACAAATGGAGAGATATTTATTATATAATATCTCTCTCTTTTCTTTCTGGAAGATATCCCAAAGTCAGAATTTAATTGAATTTGTTTTTTTCCCTATATTAAATAATTTTTTTAATTAAAAAACTACTTAACATATTTTACTGAATTTTTTTTTATATATTCTATGGGATAATGTGAATATTTCCTAAAAATTTCGAAGCAATTCGTGAATTTTAAATTTACTTAAAAAATGTTTGAAAAATTAGGTCCCATAGGGTTCAATGTATTTCATTTTTTCAACCCGGGTTCAATAAAAAACTAATTGGGTGATATTATTTATTTATATTCCCATAGGTCCTACAGACCGTCTGAACAACATACTAAAATTTCATTTTGATAAACTCATTTTTACGGCAGTTATCGTGCTAACGGACAGACAGACAGACAGACAGACAGACAGACAGACAGACAGACAGAATGAACAAAGTCATAAACACTTTTCAACTTTGTTGTAAAGTGTTAATAAAATTAAAAGTAACAATAATGACCAAAAATACATTTCAATTCAAGGCGATATCACTGTAATTATCAGATATAGCTGATACAAAAGCTTTGTAAACCATTAATCATGTATCATCTTATTACTCTGTGTTGGAAATAGAACATGCGTTCTTCTTTAAAATAATAAAAACAAATCAAATACACCATACAGATTGAAGGTTCACATACGCAACCAATTCTGCATGAATATTGTCATGTTAATCCAGAACTGTTAATATAGAAGTGCCAGAATTTGACTACACATGCGTTAGGCCAAAATATGCTGTTCTGGGTAGTAATGCAATATTATCAACCTTTATTTTGATAAAATACACGTGCGTATATTTGCGCATTGTTTTTGCTAGATTGATCAATATAGCATACCATGCATCCGCCAGCCAGACTGAACTTGAAACATGCCCTTATAAGATTAGATTTGATGTGCTATCATTATTGCAAATTCAATAGTTTGAATTCATTACAGCTGAAGTAATGCGGCGTCATAAGAACCATTCTGGACATTGACGATATCGTAAACTATCGGTTCTGGAACTAGTAATTGCACTGGCATTCCCGTAATACATGCGAGGAATGATATAATATACTTTTTTTTATAAAATGAGTTATGTTTATTTTATTGTAATAAAGTATTATCCTATTTCTACTTATACTATTGTAATCCTAATGTTGTGCGTCTTGGTCCCAAGTAGAAATCATTTTAAATATATAGTCAGGTATTATTTTCCTTCTAAATAGATTGTAAAGGTCAAGACAGTTTTACTTTCCCTGCAATACATTTTAATGTATAGGGAAAGTATTGGAATCATGTCGAAAATCGCAACTCGAGTTTTCGACGGATCTACTACACGTTTCGAGACCTCTAGAATACGAAAAAACCATTTTTAGCATGACATCTGTGTGTGTGTCTATCTGTGTGTCTGTTTGTGTGTCTGTCCGTGTGTCTGTGTCTGTGCAATGTATGTATCCACTCTAGCTCAGAAACTAATGGACAGAATTTCATAAAATTTGGTAGGTAAGTCACTTGGATGTGACCCTGCTGCTGATTAGTTTTTGGTATGATTCGTAAAAACAGAACCCGCCATTTTTGCGAAATGTCCCGTAAAAATATCATTTATCCGCTCTAACTAAAATACTAATTGACCAAATTTGGTAGATAAGTTACTTGTTGGATGTTCTGGTGCTGATTAGAATTTGGTACGATTCGGAAAAGAAGAACTCGCATTTTTTAAAGAAATAGCCCTGCAAAAATTTCATATATCCAATCTAGCTAAAATACTAATTGACCAAATTTCGCAAAATTTAGTAGATAAGTTACATGTGGTATACTCTGGTGCTGATCAGATTTTGGTACGATTCGGAAAAGAACAACATGTCCCTTTTTATGAAATGGCCCGCCAAAATCTCAAAAAAAGACTAAGTATTGTATGATCAAATATATGAATTAAATTCTTGTTTTATACGCAATTTTTGAAGAGGAAAATAAAATAACACACTCCATTATACTTTAGGACTAACCGTTTTCAAGATATTTGAGATTTCTTGCATTTTTGTTACACCGATTTCGGAGAAGTGTCCAATTACCACATAAAGACAAAAATTGAATTAAAAATGCAAATTTAGTGTTAGTCGGTGCAATTAAACTCAATCTATTGAATTATTAAAGAAATAAAGAAAATTTGAATTTGAGTCTGCAGGGAAAGTCATGTGCTGCCCACATCAGATTTTTAATCTTTGAACTGGTGTTCAATCGTACCTAAGGTCAATCACTGGAACCCACGTCGTTCTACAGGGTGTCCCAAAAAGATTGAAACGCTCTTTAATTTTTTACCTGTTGGAAATCAGTGGGCAATGTAAATTGCAAAAATGTTGAACATAAGGTAGGAAATAAAAGTACGTTAATAAAATAGTCCTCCGATTAATTTTCAAAAAGTTACAATTTTTAAATTTTAATACGACCCCCCTTTTTATTTTTAATACAACAAGATTATTAAAAAAAAGCCGCATATCTGTATCTTTAAAATTGAACGAGTTATATTTAATTGAAAAATTGAACATTGTGAATGAACCATATATCAAAGTAGAAATGTAAGTTTGTGACATATCACAAAAAATAAAACTGGATGATAATACATGAGACATTTTTGCGAATTCCGCGTAGGCTCACGATGCAATTACAGATTGCTCTATGTATGTGTAATGCTTTATTTAGATATATTTGTGATAAAAAAAATTTAATGATTTTTTAATGATCTTGTTGCATTAAAAATAACAATTTTCTTATTGACCAAAGCATGGTAGTTTTTAACACTTTCGAACATAGTTGAAAAATGTGCTTACTCATTGCAAAATAAAATATGGCTTTCATATATCCGCCGGTAACGTAGTTGTTTTAAGATTGTTTAAATTTATATATAGTGTTGCATCCGTCCTAAAACCTTTTTATTTTTTCGTATTATCTGTATATCTAAATTTTGTGCCAACGCAATTACAATGTTTTTGATTTTTAATGATCACTAAACTTTGATTATTCCTACAACGAAGCCTAATTTTAAAAGTAAACTATAGCATACAGAATGTAAACAAATCAAGCGACTGTAAGGTAAGTTGTGTAAGAAATGCCAATTTTTTTCACGCAAAATTATTTAGCTCTGGAGTCTGGAATATAAGTGATATAGATGAAATATTCATTTGTTTTTCATAGAGAAGCAGACGATTTATATTTGAATGACGTTATTTGAAGAAAGTTAATTTTGTGTAACTTGCATTGTCTTTTGCGATGAAGTTTTTCGTTTTCAAGTATAATATATTACTATAGTACTGTGATACATTATCAGCTCTAAATGCATCACATTATAGAAATGTGTAAATAAAATCGCATGTGAGTTGGAAAGTGTTTCATAATTATTGTTCTACGCATGACTCACATTTCCTGTTTCTTTAACTAAAATGGTAATTATACTGTGTTCATGAGTTTTTCGTGGATAAACTTTTCATACACCATTTAAAACTGTTTTAAGTTTTTAACCCAGACTGCAGCAATATGGAATGTATCGTATCTCCTATCAAGATTTATGAAATCGATATTTCGTAGAAATATGGTTAAAAAACTTTTTGAGAACATTATAAATTCTTTACCCTTTCTTCCAATACACTTTATTGATCGCCATGGGTATAAAGGGTATGTTCTCGTCTTTCTGTTTTCACTATACGTGTGATTTGAATTGCTGATAACTTTCGATTTTTCGAATGTTCCTTCAAGCAAGTAACTCATTAATACAATCAAGATCATCATATTTTAAGGTGATGCTTCTACTGCAAATATCACATCCTGTACTCTTTTTAATACTTTACAAACTGTACCTGCAAAAGCAGCAAGAAAACTTGCAGGTGAAAGCAAACAAAACTCTGTGAAAATAAAAAATCTGATGTAGGCAGCAAACGACTTTCCCTACACACATTATCTTTTTATTTCTTTAATTCAATAAATGGCGTTTAATTGCACAAAATAATAATGAATTTGCATTTTTAATTCAATTTTTGTTTTTATTACTTTCCCTGCAATACATGGCAATGTATAGGGGAAAGTATTGAAATCATACCAAAAATCGCAACTCGAGTTTTCGACGGATCTACACGTTTCGAGACCTATAGAATACGAAAAAACCATTTTTATCGTGACGTCTGTGTATGTGTGTGTGTGTGTGTGTGTCTGTGTGTTTGTGTGTGTGTCTGTCTGTCTGCCTATGCAGATTTTGAATCCACTCTAACTGAAATACTAATTGACAACATTTCAAAAAATTTGGTATATAAATCACTTGTGGGATACTCTGGTGCTGATTAGATTTTGGTACGATTCGGAAAAGAATAACCTGCCTTTTTTACGAAATGGCGCTTCAAAAATCGCCAATCTCTGAAAAAGACAACTTATGTTCAAATGTATCAATTAAATGCTTGTTTTATACGTAATTTTTGACGAGGACAAGAATAAGAACAGTTCTATTACTCTAGGACAAGCCGTTCTCGAGATATTTGAGAGTTTTCGCATTTATGCCGCCTTTGGAAAAATATCCAATTACCAAAAAAAAATAGAAATTGAATTAAAAATGCAAATTTAGTGTTATTTTGTGCAATTAAACTCAATTTAATGAGTTCTTAATGAAATAAAGAAAAAATGAATTCGCGTCTGCAGGGAAAGTCATGTGCTGCCCACATCAGATTTTCTTATTTCGAATCGTACCAAAATCGAATCAGTACCAGAGTATCCGACAAGTGATTTATCTACCAAATTTTGTGAAATCATTTCAATTATTTTTTTCTAGTGTGGATACATGGGATTTCTGCGGGTCATTTCACAAAAATGGCGGGTTCCTTTATCCCGAATCGTATCAAAATCTAATCAGTTCCAGAGTATCCTACAAGCATCTACTAAATTTTGTGAGAAATCGTACCAAAATCGTAACCGTACCAAAATCGTACCGAATCGTACCAAAATCTAATCAACAAGGGATCACACACAAGTGACTTATATGTAAAATGTTATGAAATTTGGACCATCAGATTTTCAGTTAGAGTGGATGCATTCATTACACAGATACACACCACACATACACATAAGCACACAGACACACATACAGATGTCATGCTAAATATAGTTTTTTCGCTTTCTACATGTCCTAAAACGTGTAGATACGTCAAACCCTCGAGTTGTGATTTTAACACGATTTTCTTTTCTCTACACAATATTAACATGTATTGCAGGGAATGTAATACCAAGGAAAAGCAATATCATGTATTGCAAGGAAAGTAACAAATGCAGTATTTTCACACAATCGTCATCATTCCTAAATCTTAACATCAGACGTCACAAGCTTGAGATGTATAAATTCTTACTCATTGACAATTTTAATTTATAAAACTAAATAATAAATTTAGGAATAAACCTTCATATGGGGTCAAGTGGCGTATACATTGCATTTTTGAGAAATTATGAAGTATTTTTACTCTGTGTTGTTTAATTATTTCACACAGTCATGCGAATTTTCTGAAAATGCGGAAGCGACATCTCTAGAATTTTAAATGAAAATCCTCATTAAATCCTCCCTACCACCTATGTAATTCAATTCTAAATCTATATCAGTAACCATCTAAGCTCTATCTGTAGCCAATCGTGGGAAATTGATATGTGTCAAAGGAATCTTTTTGAATCGGAAGTAAAAATCCTTAGTGAAACCAGAAGTAACATTTCTAGAACAGGAAATGAAAATTCTTACTCACCTCCCCCCTTCCCCTTACTCCCTCTGGAATTATATACTGGCCCTAGATCAGGCATCATCTAAGCTCTATCTATAGCCAAATTCTGGGAAATCGATGTTTCAAGCAATTTTTGGAGCTAAAAGTGGAAATCATTAGTGAACACATCTGTCTTCCTATTAATGCTGAAGTCATATCAGTCATTAGTCAAGCTCTATCTACAGATAGTCTCGAGAAATAGATGTTTCAAGATACTTTTTAACCGGAAGTGACCCCTATGATCCTGATGAAATGAATTTGATGTCAAATTCATTTCAGTAACCATCGAAGCCTTATCCAAAAGATATCCCAAAAAATAGATGTTTCATAGAAAATATCAATTTTTTAAACGAAAGAATGAGATCTCCAGAACCGGATATTAAAATATTTAGTGACACTCTAGACTCTTTCCTTAATTTAATGCTGAATCCATATCAGTCATTATCTATGCTCTACCTGTAGTCAATCCTGATAAATATATGTTTCAAGACTTTTTTTTTTAAATGGAAGTGGAAAAAATCGTAAAGCTAAATTCTTAGTGAAGAACCCTACCTTCTCCAAAATTTAAAGCTGAATCCATAGCGAGTCATATGTAAGCTCTATCTACAGCCTATCTTGAAAAATAAATGTTTTGAGAAAAATGGTAATTTTTGAACCGAAAATTAAAGAGGAACCAGAAGAGAAACTCATTAGTGAAACTTCGACCTTTTTCTGAAATTTGATGCTGAATCTAAATCAGTTGTCATCTGAGCTCCAATAGCAGATCCTTAAAAATCAATGCTGCAGAGAAATTTTTGCTGTAGAAACTATAGTATGGCAACATTTTCGTCAGCAATAATTTTAAAATATCACACACAACCACCCATATATCCAGTATGTAAAATGTCGAACTGAGTTTTAATAAAAAAATATCATGTGGGCAAAACATGACTTTCACTACAGACACTAATTCATTTTCTATTTCTTTCTTTAAAAAATCTTTAAATTGAGTTTAATCGCACAAAATAAGATAGATAATTATTTTAAATTATAATAAATGCACAGTTTCGATTCAATTTTTGTTCCTTTTTTGCGGCTGGATGTGTTTTCAAAGGAAAAGTGGTAAACATTCGAAAAACTAAAATTTCTCGAAAACGGTAAATGCTAAAGTTATGGGATTGGTCTCATTATATTATATATCGTTAAATATTAGTATAAAATAGGCATATAATTGATATACCTGAGGAGATATACTCTTTTATTTTAGAGTTTGACATATCGCAAATAAAGGCAGGCTACTTTCTTCCTGATTGTTCCAAAATCTTATCAGCTCCAGTAAAACTCACAAGTGACTAATTTTGTTAAACTTTTTCAATTAGTTTTTTCTGCTAGAGTGGATAAATATTATTTTTATGGCTCATTTAGCAAAAAAGGTAATTTTGTTTCAATTCAAATCGTACCAAAATATAAACAGCAGCAGGGTAACCCACAAGTGACTCCTTCACTAAATCTTTTGAAATTTGGTCAATTAGTTTTCCAGCTAGAGTGTATAGATACATTGTATAGATGGACAGACTCACACACATATATCATTCTATAAATATATTTAATCGGATTCTAACGTGCCCTTAACGTGTAGATTCGTCGTAAACTCGAGTTGTGCGTTTAGCGAAGAAAAATAAAAATATTAATCGCATGTATGCGTGCCAACCGTTTAATAATATTTTAGGAATGCAAAACTTTCAACTTTGACATGGTATAAGCTCAAACATACTAGATTTAGCGGTTTTTTTATCACTTCCCAACATAGTTGTAAAAGTCTTTATGATTTTTGTCATTCTGTCTGTCTTTCCGTTCGCACGATAATGTTCGTAAAAATAACTTTATCAAAATGAAATGTTAGTATGTTGTTGAGACGGTCTGTGGGACATAAGGAAATAAAAATGAATAATATTCTCCAATTAGTTTCAGATTTAACCTGGGTTGAAAAAATTAAATACATTCAACCCTATTGCCCTTAATTTTTAAAGCATGTTCAGCGAAGTTAAAATTTAAAACTTACATCAAAAATTTCAGAAAATTATTTAAATTATCATATAAAATGTACAAAAAAATTTTCAGCAAAATATGTTGAGTAGTTAGTAAAAAAAAATGAAATATTAATTACACCCATGATGTATGAAAAGTTAACGTGACTTATTGCAAAATAAAATATGGCATCCATTTTATTTCCGCTGTATAACTTTTTCATGATAATAATAATAATTTAATAATATTGTTATTATTATGGAAAAGTTTACATATGTACTATTAAAAGTTTAAAATACAAAAATATAAAAACTTAAAACCCAGCCAAATAAGCATAAAATAAACATAAAATATATTATCATGTTTTAAATAAACATGAAAATATTTTTTCTGTTACGTAGAAAAGTTGAAAACTTGACAAAAAAAAATTCTCCAGGTAGAAATAAACATTTATTTTGAAGTAATTTCAAGTTACATATATTAATGTACTATACAAGTTCTTTCTTCGTTCAAGTTTATTATACTTAAACCTGCAAAAAAAAAACCTGACAACAGATTAAAACTTCTCCACCGAAGTTCTTCTTTTCCATATAAAATTCATGAAATTCGTTAAGAGAAGAGAAAAAAATTCAATTTAATAAAAGGGATTCGATTGATGATATGAAGCATAAAATTAAGGAAAGAGATTAGAATATTAAATGTTCGGAATTTTTAGTACGGGTATATTGATTTTTACAGCGTAGACGTAATGACCCTAACATATTGAGATTCAATTTTTCTAACTATGGAAATTATTAAAACTGAAAAGTGAAACGTTCATTGATAAAGGTATGTGACTCAAAAAAATGAATTTAAAGATATAACATATAGTTGTAATTTTACATAATGTAATACATTTTTCGTTTCAATTAAACACACCAATCTCTGGGTAGAAGAAAGAGATTCAGAAAGATAAAGCTGAAACATGTATTTCCTCGCTGCAATACACTCTTCCATCTAATATTTTATTTTCTTAACGTTCTGTATTTCTTACTATTTTATTTCCTATTTTAACTTGTTAAGGTGGCAAAATGAACACGCAGGTATATTTTAATAAACATAACAAGTTTATTCTTAAAAGTATAGAAAATTATAAAAACACACACCTATTAACGCAATAATTTACAAATAATAAATCAGAATGTACATGGGCCACCCTTTTTACCGTCAGATGCAGCCATACACGCAATTTGCTATGCTGCTATTTAAATTTTGACTCTTCTTCCTCCGGAAAAGACACTGCTAAAAAATAAGAATAGCAATTGTTAATCTTCACAAAAAGTCTCTATTTAACGGATTTTGGTTCAATTATTTTCAGTTACCAACAGTCCATTCGACTATGAGCTTGCAATTCCACCCCATTAGCTCAACAGTAGAGCGTTGGCTGGTCAATACGAAGATCCAGGATTCCATCCCCGGTTAGCAGAAAATAACTTCACAATGGCTCCCGAGCAAATCAACCCTGTAGGTTAATGCAAAGAAGTCTGAGATCTGAAGACCCCAGACCATGCGACTCACATAGTGGTTTTACAGTAGCTAGCTGCATGGCCAGGAAAGGATACCTCCTGCACTCAGGAGGCACCCAAGGTCTACCATCCCGCCAAACGAACTTTTATTTAGGTCTAAAAATAAAACAATGGATGAAAAATATTGTGATTAAACAGATAGTTTCACATTATATTTGAACTTGATAAGTACGTTCATTTTACAAAAATGGGAAAAGGGTTATTGAAAATATAGATAAAAAGATCATTGAAAAATAAAATTTAGAGTGAGGTATATTAATATAATGAAAAATAGATTAAAATTAAAGAACATAATGAAATTTTAAAAGTGAAATTTAGAAAGTATATGAAAAAAGAAAATATATGGAAAAGGAAAGGAATTTAGGAACATGGAAAACAAAAACAGAAATTTAAGAAATTTAGGTTAAAATTTAGAAAAAGAACAAATACAAAGGGTTAAAACAAAAACAAAAAGAACCGAGAAAATAGAAACAGTTAACATAGCTTTTTTTTTAACAGAAGATATGGAGGGTCAATAAGTCCAATACAATAAGTCCATATAAGTTAATAAGAACCAAATAAAGGGATTCATTGATCAAAATTAATTGAGAGCAGAATCTACTCATAAGCTTCGGTCACATTATTAGAAATTTCCATGGCAAAATGAATACAGTTTTTAATTTTAATCTACTGAAGAGGGATTTGAACGAACTTTGGAGAACCAAATTGGTTTATTAGAGGGGGTGCAAAGATAAAAATTTAAAAAAAAAATGACAATCGAAAATGTTATGGTCAACGTCACAGAATTTATTGCAAATACAGTTAGAGGTGGATTTAATTTCGAAAAAGTATAGGTAATCAAGAAAGGGGTTATGACCAGTAAGAAAGTAAATGAAGTATTTATTAAAAATTTGTAAATTATAATCCACGATAGGGAGCTAAGTCATTTTTCTAGCCGGAGGTCTGAGGTCTGAAGACCCCAGACCGTGCGACTCACATATTGGGTTTAGAGTAGCTATCTGCACGGCCGGGAAAGGATACCTCCTGCATTCAGGAGGCACCCAAGGTCTACCATCCCACCAAACGAACTTTTATTTAGGTCTAAAATATTACAATTTATAATAAATATTGTGATTAAACAGACAGTTTTACATTATATTTGAACTTGACAAGTACGTCCATTTTACAAAAATGGGAAAATGGTTATTGCGAATATAGATAAAAAGATCATTGAAAAATAATATTTAGAGTGAGGTATAATAACATAATAAAATATAGATTAAAATGAAAGAAAATAATAAAGTTTTAAAAGTAAAATTTAGAAAATACATAAAAAGAAAATATATGAAAAGGAAAAAAAAAATTGGTGTATGAAAACAAATACAGAAATTTAGAATAAAATTTAGAAAAGAAAAATAAGAAAAAAACAAATAAAAAGTGTCAAAAGAAAAAGAAAGATCCAAGAAATAAGAACAGTTAACATAGCTTTTTTTTTTTTTTTTTTTTTTTTTTTTTTTTTTTTTTTTAAAGAAAAAAATAGAGGGAACACAATAAGTTAATAAGAATGAAATAAAGGGATTCATTGATCAAGATTAAATGAGAGCAGAATCTACTCATAAGCTTAGGTCACTTTATTAGAAATTTCCATGGAAACAAGTATACAGTTTTTAATTTTATCTACTGAAGAGGGATTTGAACGAACTTAGGTCTGAGGTCTGAAAGAGACCCCAGTATGACTGGCACACATTCTATGCACTGTAGGGTATGGATCGCCGATTTCAAATTAGAACTATAATGACCACGCAGGAAGATAGATTATCAGTTACACGAAAATCTGTCATTAGAGGGTGGAGAATGCAGAGTCCACTTCGACTGTAAGATCTTGCAATTCTGTCCTACTAGCTCAACAACTGCAGAATGTCGGCTTTCCAGTTCGAATATCCGGGATTCGATTCCAGGTTGAGGCAGAAAGGTTATATACATGCTACACTGATAGAATCATTCCAGTTCACCCCCTCCATCCACCCATTGTCTATTAAACCATTATCTTATAGACTGAACGACGTCAAATGTACGTTTTTCAGATCGTTTACTTGACTGACACGTAAGAAATTGATCGTCACGTTTTGGCGTTATTCAAGAAGCTCATCATCGCTCATAAAGGCAATTTGCAAAGGTTTCATATGGTTTGAAAGAGCATGAAGAGTTTGAAAGAGCATAATACATATATATATCATGCCCATGTGTCTTTGTATTTATCTAAATGACAGTGGCAATATGACTCTTTATCAAATTCATAATTTTGATTAATATCTATTGATTTAACTATTTGATTATAATTGAAAATATAACGTCTTAGTGGTTTATCATATATATATGTTACCGCCAATGTATGAAAGCCGGCATTCTACAGAATACCTAGGCATTTTATAGAATACCGAAAACTGGTCCGCAATGTATGAAACAATTAACATTTCACAGATTTCCAAGGCATTCTATAGAATGCCAAATGACAAACCGGCAAAGTATGAAATACATCTTCGATTCATTCTTTTTTTCATATTTTGCCTAAATAATAATTGTCATTCTATAGAATACCGAAAACTGGTCGGCAATCTATGAAACAATTAACATTTCACAGATTTTCTAGGCATTCTATAGAATGCCAAATGACAAACCAGCAAAGTATGAAATACATCTTCGATTCATTCCTTTTTCATATTTTGCCTAAATAACAATTGTCATTCTATAGAATGCATAGGTATTATCTACAATGCCTAGGGAAAGTATATAATAATTCTCATATTTCATACTTTGCCTAAAAAAGGCCGGTATTCTATAAAATGCCTAGGTTATAGAATACCAGCATTTCATACATTGCCCTTAACATAACCGGCAATGTATGAAAGCTGGCATTCTACAGAATACCTAGGCATTTTATAGAATACCGAAAATTGGTCGGCAATCTATGAAACGTTTAACATTTCACGCATTTCCTAAGGATTCTATAGAATGCCAAATGACACACCGGCAAAATATGAAATATAACTTCGATTCATTCCTTTTTTCATACTTCGCCTAAATAGCATTTGTCATTCTATAGAATGCACAGGTATTATATACAATGCCTAGGGAAAGTATTTAATAATTCTCATATTTCATACTTTGCCTAAAAACGGCCGGTATTTTATAAAATACCTAGGTATTCTGTAGAATGCCGGCATTTAAAATATTGCAGGTAACATATATATATATATATATATATATGTGTGTGTGTGTGTGTGTATTATATATATATATATATATATATATATATATATATATATATATATATATATATATATATATATATATATATAATGCATAATTTTCGATTAAAATCTTTTAGTTTATATGTATATATATATATATATATATATTTATACCCATTAGATGTGTTAATTGCGTAACGATTGGCACATAAGGGCATAATGCAAAATATAACATTTCGTAGTCTATATATTTCAGATATTATTAAATGAATCAAACATCAAGTTTCCAAGGGCATAGCATTCCCTACGTCGTTAATTTAAATGATAGCAAGGTCAATCCGGTAGTCTTTCCAGTTTTCAACCCTAAACACGATGCAGCGCGTAAATCCGCGGGGAATCCTTAGTAATCATTCCGCTGGACTGTTTAAATAACTTCCCAGCTGGAAACCACAATAACCATTAGGGTGATCAAACAAAAGAGGCCATTCGGTTGTGATATTTATGACCATCTTTCTTTATAATTGAGTTTATTAAAAAGTATTCCATCTTAATAACATTATTTTAATGCTATAACAAGAAAATGTATTCCTTTGAATGTTCCAATTGATCTGTCATAACTATGAACTGGGCGTCTAAAATAGAGGATGAATATAAAGAAATACTATATTTCAGAAATTATTTACAATAAATTTTATAAATATGTATTAAATTCAGAGCTCAACAGTTTTAAAATATAGTGTACATTTTAAATTACTGCAGTGCAAGGAAACAATTTCGTTCTAAATGAGAATTTCTGTTGCTCAAACCATCATCAAGAAATTCACATCCTCTTAATAAAGAGCAAATAAAATGATTATAGAAAGTTCCATCAAGTCATTTTTACGACAGTTATCGTGCTAACAGGCAGACAGACAGACAGGATGAACAAAGTCATAAACACTTTTCAACTTTCTTTTAAAGTGTTAATAAAATAGAATGAAATAGATAAACTACTAAAAAATAAATCGGTCCAGTTTCCGATAAATACTAGTCTACAACAATAGGTTCAGCGAATGACTAGGGGCCATGTGTTATACCATCTAGATGTAAATGTTCACTCAAGGGTGAGAGATACACAAACCAATGGACTGAATGATTGAAATGATCTTATAACGACCAGATCACACCTGCATCCCATTACAGGAAATCGCTTTGTAACAGATTTCTTCACTCTGAAATCAATGTGTTTCCTAAAAGAGAGCGAATTATTTTTCCGAACTTATCTTTATCAACAAAGAAAGTTCAAAGAAAATTTTTATATTGGGCAATAGCATTACAATAGTTAGTTTCTATATTTGAATAAGTTAGATCCGACGGCATTCTGCCCTATAAGTAATACATACAATATACATAAGAAAGTTTTCAGTTTTGTGGAGTTTATGTACCTAGTTGAGTCGTAGGGCGCGGTAGCCCAGTGGTTAGCGCGCTGGAGTTGCACCCGGTAGACCCGGGTTCGATTCCAGCCACTGCCAAAACCTGATGCCGTGTTCACGCGGAGTACGTTCACGTTAAATATGCTGGTCCGTAAGTCCGTCCAAGAGGCTGGTGGTAGGGGAAGGAGGGTAAGATTCCTGTGGATATCTCCCCCATTGGGTTCCGGTCTTAATTGGGTGACACTTCCCGGCCATCCAAACAGTTACCTTACACCTTTCTTGTAGGTCGGACGGTCTGGGTCTCAACAACAGCAACATAGTTGAGTCGTATATCTATATAAATAAAAATGAAAATCTGTCTGTCTGTCTGTCTGTCTGTCTGTCTGTCTGTTTGTCACACCATCACGGGAGAACGGCTGAACCGAATTTGTTGAAATTTTGTGGGTCGCCTAGAAATAGCCCCACTTAAAATTATATCCGTGTTTTGAGTTTCTACGACCAGTGGTTCTCGAGATATTAGTAAAAAACGAAATTTTCGTTTGTCTCATCATCACGGAAAAACGGCTGAACCGAATTTAATGAAATTTGGTGAATAGCCTTGAAATATCCCCCCATAAATTTTGTCCAAGTTTCGAGTTTCTAAGACCTGGGGTTGTCGAGATATTAATGAAAAACGGAACTTTTTCCTAGGAGTTCTACTCCCTAACTCCGTGGTTTATCCAAACGAAAAGCTTGAAAATCGTTTGAAAGTGAATTAAAATTTAATCTCTGAGTTTGATGGGAGATTTTTTGCGTTAATTAGTCACTTTCTGAAAACATGAATTGTTTGAAACATGATTTAAAGGGGAAATCTATCTCCATGGTTCATGGTTTATTTAAAACAAGCTTTTACGGAACAATGAGAAGTATAGAGAAATCAAAATCGTTATTTAATTTCGCAGTTTATGTTATAAGACATGACATATTTAACATGTTATAAGATTCTATCTTATATCATGTTACTCAGAAACGCAATTAAATTAAATCTGTCTGTTAATGTTAATAATTATTTTTTCGATTTGAATAATAAATAAATGGATATAAAAATATATTTTAGAAAAGAACGATTTGATTTTTCTTATAGCATTTTTGACTGGATAATATCAATTACGGTCTTCAGGTTTAAAAATTATTATTATTTATATTTTCGGGGATTATTGATTCAAGGATTATTGATATTTTCAAGTTATTATGCAATTATTTTATTATGACAAAAATTGTTTAAACTCATATATTGTATGTTGTACGAATCTTCTACAAATACACGTGTATATCTTTTAATCTACGAGAATATAAGTAGTACAGGTATATTGACATATGTTTTGATATATATCGGCATATATTGCAATCAATTACGACCTTCTGGTATAAAGAGTACGGATATTATTGATGTTTTCAATTTATTACGTCATCTCTTTTATTTTGGCAAATATTTTTGAGACGCATATTGTAATACGGGTAATCTTCTACTAACACATTGGCATATTTTCTGATCTGCGAGAGTATAATTAGTACGGGGTTGCATATATTCATTCAATTCCTATTTTTCTTCTGTAAATTTGCTTACAAAAGGGGGCAGGATGTTTTATTCTTCAGATCTGATCGTGAAGATAATTTTGCATAGTGAGAACATATATTCTTAAACTTCTCTTTAGGAGCAATAAATTTAATATTTTAACAGAATTTGCACATGATTGCGAACTTTAAGTTTCTTTAAATTATACACTCCGTACGAATAACGGGTGTGCTGTTAGTGGTTAATAAATTTTAACATTTTAGGAGGATATATCATGTTGCCCGGCATCGCAATTAAATTAAATGTGTTTGTTAATGTTTTTATTATTTTTTTTCGATTTAAATAATAAATAAATGGATAAATGGATATAAAAGTATATCTTATGAATGGACGGTTTGATTTTTCTTTTAATTATAATAATTGCTGACTGCGTACATCAATTTCATTTATTTTGGCAAAGAGTTTTCAAGCTTATATCGTATTTAGCTACTAAACTCATATATTGTGTTTAGCCAATAAATTCATATAGCCGATTGTTGAAACAGAAAAAGAGTAGAGCGGGTATATCTTCTAATACAATTGTAGTGTTTTCATTTAGTATATTGAAACGGGATAGGAATGTTTCATTCAGATCTGCAAATTAAAAGCTACGAATTTGGAGGGATATCGCTAATTTGACAACTTTTCTTAAACTTTGCCAAATTGACGGAAATGTCGCCAAATTGATATAAACGATACACAAACAGCTGCCATAAACCTTCGGGTTGGTCGTGTGGCTTGGGTCTTCTACATATCAATGAAATTTTTTTTTGTTTTGTTAGAAGAGAGTACTGAAATGATGTTTGGTTAGCATTTATCTGTCAGACCAACCATCCTACTTAGTAATACATTTAGCGAATTTTTAAAATGTCACCAAATTGATAAAAATGTTTTCAAATCTATAAAAATATCTTGAAATTGATAAAATTGCGCTACATAAATGATATTAATTGTTTTTTGTTAGGGGGTAGTATTGTGATGATATTTCGTCAATTTGTCGCAAAGTGGAACTGTCAGTTCTACAGTCCCACTTGGCGATAAATTTGGCGATTTTTTAAAATGTCGCTAATTTGACGAAACTGTCGCCAAATGTTTCATAGAAATATAACTATTTAGACGATATTTTTTCTACCAATTTATTTGAAGCAAATGATATCATGTCGCTTAGCAACGGATTTAAATCCAATGTGTTTATGCGGCAGACGATTTTTATTAAATCCTTTCCGATTTGAATAATGAAGATATGTATATAAAATAAATTTCATTGCCATTTCATTTTGGACTGGATAATATCAATTATACTCTTCAGGTTTAAACATTATTATTATTGATATTTTCCGGAATTATTGATTCAGGGATTATTGATATTTTTAAGTTATTACGCCATTGTTTTATTGCGGCAAAAATTGCTGACACACGCATATTGTACGTGGTACGAGTTTCTAGGAATGCACGGGTATATCTTCTAACCTACAAGAATATAAGTAGTACAGGTATATTGGCATATATTTTGACATATATTGGCATATATATTGGAATCAAGTACAGTCTTCTGGTATGAAGATTAAGGGGATTAATTATATATTCAATTTATTACGTCGTCTGTTGTATTTAACCAAAAAACATTTGTGACTCATATTGCAAAACGGGTAATCTTCTACTAATAATCGGACATTATAAGTAGTACGTGTATATCTCCACATATAATTTTAGCACTTAAATTTTGACATATATTGGAATAAATGACTGTCTTCAGATGCAAAGATTACGGGTTTATTGGTATTTTCAATTTATACATGTAATCTACTAATACAGGTTATATTTTCTAATATTCGCGTATATAAGTAGTACGGGTCCCCTACAATTTTAACGCTTTTATTTTGCATATATTGATTCAATTCCATATTTTTTTTTATATTTGCTTACATAAGGGGTCCAAGATGTTTTATTCTTCAGATATGTCCATGAAGATAATTTTATATAGCGAGAACAGAGATTCTTAAACTTCTTTCTAGGAGCATTATATTAAATATTTTAACAGAATATTTTGATTAAACATGTCATTTAGTATACTATAAGAATTTGGGCATGATTATGAATTTCAAGTTTCTTTATATTATATACTCCGTACGAAGAACGGGTATGCTGCTAGTATGAAATAAAAACTGATAAAATGATAAGAAGTAACAGAACATCATAGCCTCATTTTCAGTATCTGACGTTACGTACATCTACATGATTACATCGCAGTTTTTCGATATGAAAGAAGTATAGTCATTACATTATGTAGGGAACGGGCTGCCCACATCATGGACTCACTTACAGTATCTAATGTCATACGCTCTAAAGCCCGAGAGTTCATGAAATGTTTATTCGTGATTGAAGCATGCTTAACAACATTTTGTAGCAGCGTTACTCAGAGATAGATAGATAGACTAAATCAAAGTGTTTATATTATTAATTGTTTACATATATAGCGTACGTTCCTGTGAAAGTTATAAATGCTTTGAGCTACATACGTGTCCAGTTCAAAGATTATTGCTTTATGAACGCACTCTACAGTATTCATCCTCGCGGTGAGTTGTCGATTATTGATCAAGGTGGGTACCGAGTTACAGATGAGGCGTGCGAGTTATAAGTTGAAGGGAAGGATGAGTTATTGTGCTGCCAATCACCAACGGATCACTTATGTTACAAGAAGGAAAAATCATTAACTTGGCAGTGCTTGCATTGGTTATCTGGGCCTAAGCGTGGTAGGCTAGCATTATAGCGTTAATATAAAGACGTTTCTATTCCTTGGCAATTAATACTACTTTATCAGCGTACATTACAAATAAATATAGAAATATAAAATATTTAAGTGGATTTAGCTAATAACATTTATTTCATAAAATATATAAAAATATAATCGTCAACAATATTGAAAATAATGAGCAAACAAACATTCTATTTAATATCACATACTAATTAATCGGTCAGAATTCTAGTTCTCGATATTGTAATACCAAATTTGATAGAACAGAACAGCCTTCTGCTCATTACAAAATCTAAACGACTGATCTTTCAGACAGTCTTCGGTTTCAAGCCTCAAAGAACGAAACATTATGGAATCTCAGAGGAATCCACGGTAATTATCACACTGGCCTGTTTACATGTAGTCCTCAGCTGAAAACCGCAAACACCATTAGTAACAAACCCAGAGGAAGTTCGATTACGACTTTCTGGAGAAAGAATATTTTGAATAAACACATTCCGCTTTCGTTTATTTTATCCTATTAGGTAAATTATATTTTAGTTTATTTCTTTATTTGCAACTTAATTTTGTGTTTTAAAATTGTAATGCAATGATGATGTTTTAAAAGTGTGATGATGTTTTAAAAAATATAATGCAATTGCAATGCATGTATGATATAGTTTATTTTATTAATGCAATTGAATGATTGTTCTCAACGGCTTCTAATTTGATTACCATACTGTCAGACCAGAAATAGATCTCACACTGTTATGGTGAGACAGATTTATGTACATTATTTATTGTGCCTGAAACCTCAAACAATACCCCCAGTTTCAATGATGCCAGTGTTTGCAACACGTGAACCCAAAGGTCAGATAAAACCATAAATTCAGGTGTGTCAAGACATAAGGGGGTCGGAGGTATTTTGAGAAAATGTGAAGTAACGACAATGGATAAAAGGTTGATCGATGGAAAAGGTGCTTATTGGGTCACCCTGAATGCCGCAAATGAGAGCAAAAGGGGAGTGACAGTACTGGGGCAAAAATAGCCACAGCCTATGAAACAAGTACGAAGACACTTGCTCAATACGTATGACGATGGAGTTAACAGATTAACATCTCGAAATTAAGGAGCACGAAACTTAGAAAGATGTGTCGACTACGAGTGTGACTAGATATGTGAAGAGAACAGACTAAGAGAATGAAATAAGTACGAGTGATCAAGCCAGCAGTACAATGTGATCGGCGACTTACGTATGGAGGAATTACACTGGGAGTTGGTTGAAGTAATATGCGTGGCAAAGTACGTGCTGGTGGTCAAGCCAAGACAGCCTTGAAGGTATGTGTTCCTCAAATATTTACAGGTCATCAAGACATTTTAGGCATTTTAATAATGGTCTCATATTGTCTATTTCGGCCAGAATAATTAGTAAGATGAACAATTGTTGTAATTAAGTATTTTATGTTGTTAATAAATGATGTATTGTTAAAGTTAAATTGGTGCAATCAATTTAGTACTATATTAATTAATAGTCTTTTACATAAATCGCGCGAAAGATAAATAATTGGAGGGTTATCAGCGGCAAACAATGCAATGTACAACAAATTAAATGAGTCCACTAACTATGCACAAATTACGGACATGTGAAGATAGATATGTTAATGATAATTAATCTAAAAAGAAATATAAAGTATAATAGTATTCTTTATATTTATTTTTGTGCACCACACATAATTATGAATTTGCACCATATTGGGAAGCTTGCTCTTGGTCACATTATAAATGAATATATTTTACTATAGAATTTCTTCACGTTTCATACTGTACTTATTACTATATATTTTATATTAAAACCCATATTATATATATATATATATATATGTATATATATATATATATTTAAAAGTATTCAGTTTATAGAATTATATAAAATTTAGTTTTATTTATATATTCGTGGTCTAGAACTTCAGATTTATGCAATGCGTGTACTTAAATGGAGATCGTATTTGTTTTAAAGTTATGACCAGATATTGACAACAATCCCTAACGTGATAATTTCATTCATGATGACTTTCAATTCTATAAAGTAGGTCTAGATTTATCATCACTCAAGGGAAAGTGCAAGCTGCATAATATACCTTGTACGTAAAAAACCGATATCTGAAACAATAACTCAAACTTAGCTGTATAATTTTACAGCGGATTGAGCTAGAAGTACATAAAAATTTGTTTGGTGAATCCATGACTAGATTAAGATGCTCTAAAGATATCTTCAGCACTGCATTTTAATCAAATATTGCACTTTTAAATATTACACAGTCATATTTGTACAAAATGAACATTTTAGATCAAATATTCATCTGTTGTTTCATATTTTGCTTCAAAAGTGTCACAGCAAACATTGACAGTATAGTAAACAAAAAACGTCTGAAGAAGACTTCATATGGTGGAAGGTGGTGTAAAGATTTTTGACGGAGCCATTAAGCATTTTTATTTTCTCCTGCATAATTGTACTATACAGTCATATGAGTTTTTGAAAAAACCGGAGGTGACATCTGCAGAACTGGAAATGAAACTCCTGACAAAAACCCCTGCCCCTTTGGAATTTGATACTGGATCAATATAAGCCATTTTCTAAATTATATCTGTAGCAGAAGTGGAAAAAAAGATATTTCAGGAAAATTTCAATTTGTTTATAGGATCTAAGATCTACAAAACCGGAAGTGAAAATTATTAGTTATTTTCTGGACTCCTCTAGAATTTGGTGTTGATTCCATATAAATCATTATCTAAATTCTACGTGTTGCCAATCCTGATACATAAATGATTCAACGAAAAATTTTGAACAGAATATGGAAATACTTATCGAACCACCTTACTTCCTCCAGAATTTAATCGTGAATCCATATCTGCTATTATCTGAGTTATATCCATAGCACATAATAAAAAATATATGCTGCAAGCAAAATTAAAATGTTTGAATCGGAAATGGAAAAGAACCAAAAGGTGAAATACTCCCATTTTCTTCCGGAATTTGATACTAAATCCATATTAGTCATCAGCTGAGCTCTCATTTTTGCAGATCCAGAGAAATAGATGCTTCAAAGAAAAGTATTTTGTAAAAACAATAGTATGACAAAAAGTGGTGCCACCAATATATATGAATACATACAGAATTATATATTAACAGATACCAATCAATCAGCCATATTTCAAATTCCTGCTATTGCAGAACCGCATTTAATAGCTTCATTACTCCAACCTGAGTAGCATTTATATAAATGATTACTGGGTCAATCAGAGAGTGTTTCCCGTTTGAGACCCTTTACGCATTACGCAATCCCTTGGGAATCCTGGGTAATCATCCATATCTGGAAACCGCAATAACTATTAGTATGATCAAACATGGCTCAGTGTGAATGTGATTTGTGTGTTGAAAGTGTATTTAGAGTAAAAGAGAATTCAAAATCATATTTTTCAAAATATTCTGTTTATAGTAGTTTATTATGCACTCGAAAATTCAAAATGATGAAGTAAGTTCGCTTCTAAGTAATGTTTTATAAACGTATTATCTTTAAATATTGTAAACATTACATATTTTAATCATTTTGAATTAAGTAACTTTTATTCAAATGCGTAAATGTTTAAACTACAAAATCTCATGATAAATTTTATGCAAAATTTTATTTTCGAAATATTATGTTTATAGTAGTTTATTATGCACTCGAAAACTTAAAATGATGAAGTAAGTTCGTTTCTAAGTAATGTTTTATAAATATATTATCATTGAATATTTTAAACATCGAACATTTTAATCATTTTGAACTAACTTTTATTCAAATGCGTAAATGTTTAAACTACAAAAGCGCATGACGAATTATATGCAAAATTATATTTTCGAAATATTATGTTTGTAGTAGTTTATTATGCACTCGAAAACTTAAAATGATGAAGTAAGTTCGTTTCTAAGTAATGTTTCATAAATATATTGTCTATGAATATTAAAGACATTAAACATTTTAATCATTTTGAAGTAACTTTTATTGAAATGTTTTTAAAAATATTCAAATTATATTTTTTTCAAAATATTCTGTTTATAGTAGTTTACTATGCACTCAAAAATTTAAAATGATGAAGTAAGTTCGTTTCTAAGTAATGTTTTGTAAACGTATTATCTTTGAATAGGGTAAATGCTACACATTTTAATCATTTTGAATTATGTAACTTTTATTCAAATGCGTAAATGTTTAAATTACACAAGCGCATTATGAATTTTATGTATTATATGATGAATTTTATGTATTTGTATACTATTTCAAAGTATCGTAGTTCTTATCGTTTGTTCTCATATCATTCTTAAGTCTACATATCTTGTCGTTCTCTAAATTCGTTCTGTTTTAGGTTGTGGCTCTTTTGCCTCAGGTCTGACACTCCTCTTTTTCTCTATACTTCGATTGCAAATATCTCGGTATATCTGCTGTGCATAAATGCTGACTCCCAGTGATCTCTTCGACTCCTCTTTTTCTCCTATTGGCCACCTTCATGGCGAAGCCACAAGCATCTTCTCCATAGTTCAGTCTTTTTATCCAATATCGTTACTTCACATTTTCTTAAGAGTCCTTCGACCCCTTCTGTCTTGACGCCCTTAAATTTATGGTTTTATCTGACCTTTGGGCTAGTATGCTGTAAACGTTGGCGTCATTGAGACTGAAGGTATTGTCTGACGTTTCAAACACAATAAATAATGTACATAAAACTGTCTCACACTGTACACTGGCGTGAGATCGATTTCTGGTCTGACAGTTTTATTTTTTATAGATCAGGCAGTTGGATAAACAATTGAAATAAGGCGGGCAGCTGGGAAAAATATTGCATTTCTTGACCCACTGCTTATCCAATACTGTCTTTTGGCTAAAACCCTAAAATCAACCAGTCAAATAGAGAGATTATTGATCATTCGCTAATTAACAGCAGTTAGCTAAATGTATAAGCTGCTAGCTAAATAAATATAATTCTAAATGCTTTTGATCTATTTTTAATCTGATTAACATCGCAAGCTAGCGAAATATTAAATAGAAGTAATTAAATAAAGCATAACATCTTTAAATGTGTTTGCTTAATTTCAAAATTTTTTGTTAGAAATTCGTTTGTTATCCATTGAATATATAAATTTTGAAATTCGGTTGTTTACTTATTTATTGACTGTTTAAACTTTGAAAAGATTTGATGCATTAAATATTTAAAATTTAAAATTGTATTACTGTTAAATATTAAAATCAAATCCTTTTGTTTATTTAAAAAATTGTTAGAGATGAAGTATTGTTTAACTCACTAAAATGTTTCAATTATTTTTGTTGATTTTCAAATTTAAAAATAATTTGTGTATTTTTATATGATTTTATCATGTAAACTTTTAAATATTTGTTTACTTAGACTTAAGAATGATAACGTGATAAAATTTTCTTCTTTATTATGTATTTTCAATGCATTAAACACAATACTCCTTATACTAGGGACCTGAGTGGATCTGAGTTTACAGTTAGCAAGCTCAGATTTTTTTTTAAATTTATTTTACGCCTACGTCCTTCTGAGATATAATCAGTCTCTGACTGGGGCGAACTTAATATATAATCGGGAAGAGGAAATCAAAATCCCCAACAACTGGTACAGAAGTGGTCATCTTGAGCCAACCAGAGCCGTTGCGGGTCCTGATTGGCTAAAGATCAAATGACGCAACATTGTGCATATGAATCTTAATTATGCAAAATATGTTTCATGCTTAAAAAACTTTTAAGAACAACTTAACGGAACTTTGCATACAATTTAGCGGATTTCATTGTTTATAAACTAGTTGTAATGACAAAAGTGCGTTTTGTTTCCGCATTGTGTTTATTTATTGCCCACGGCCGTCCAGTCTACCTGGGGGTGTAGAGCAGTTAGAACAGACGGCGGGAAATTCGCATTGTGTTTGGCTGCAGCCTATAAGGCAAACAACGAGTACTAGATAGTGGAAATAAACTTTGTAAGAGTCAACAGTGAACGCAGACAGACGATCTCCATTGGGTTACATTAATTGCAGATACATTTATGTGAGGGTAATAAATAAGCCCCATAAAATAGCCACACACACATCATAAGGTGACGTGGTCCTGTGGATCTCGAGTCGTTATGCCCAGCGTATCTGTGACCAGTTGCATATTCTTCTGCAGCGAATCACTGCGTTCTCGCATAGGCACACCAGCCAATGGGATCAAGGGGAAGTAATTAAGATGAAGATATCATAGTCAGAAGCATGAAGTGAGTCGGAATGAAGCAATGGATCTTGAAGTATGACGAGAGTTGCAGAAGAGGCGTGGCACTTGCAGCATTAAGAATGACTCGATAAATTGCGATACAATGTGAGAGATCTTATATAATAATTGGCAAAATGCAATAATTGTGGTAATCAATCCAATTATCAAAATTAATAATTGATGAATGCAAAGTAGTATAAGGCAACAAGTCTCAAAATTCAATGTGACAACCAGCTCCAATGATGACCATGGCCAAGGTGATGTTAGCAACACGTCATACAACGATAATGACATCCAATACAGGTAGGTCCTCCCATATTTCCCATAAGAAATTCGAATTAAATGAAATAAGTTTCTTATATAATTACTTCGTCGTCACACTCGACTTCAAATTCGATTGAGAATGAATATGAATTCTAAAATTATGAAAATGTATTCCATAGTAAAATTAATAATTGAAAATGTTGGTCATAAGTATGTATGTATTGAAATAAATAATTATGTGATGAAAATTAAAAGTGTCCTCAATAAGTAGTTTATTTAGTGCATTTCATTCTGGAATTAGTTTTATTTACAAGTTGACTTGGACGGCACAACAGGTGGGCTATATGTTGTACGCAGGACATTGTACGTATTAGTAAGATCTGGAGCCTGAATTAACATAATTATTAATTACTACTTAAATATTATTTCCGCCAAATTAATAATCCTTGCTTTTCGTTCTTAACATCGTTTCACCATATTTTAGTGTTCTTATATTATATATATATATCCCCACATTCGTATTTCTAGTTGCCAGAACAGACACATTATATAATCTCCGTGGAATATGTTGAAAGCTCAGACCACACAGTCAATCCTAAGGCTTACGGCAATCAAACATGTGGCCGGCCGTGGAATATGTTGTAAAAATCCCTGCTTCTGTTTAACATTTTGCTTACGGGTGGGACAGCGTTAATCTCAAACGGATGCCAATGCCTGCAAAGGGGGATCGAACTGTTTGCGATAGGGTATGTCAAATACCTGTCTTTTTTGAGAGGTTCTTAGTTTGGGATTGACGCTGGTCCAATATAATTTAAGTTATCCCAATATAATTTAAGCATTAATTTACAATCTGTGACAGCACAATAAAATATTTCATGATAAATTCTATAACTTATATTTGTTCAATGTCAGGTAAAAAAAGGTCGTGACACTATACTTTTCTCAAACACATTTGAAACACCGAATGGCACACCGTTAGTGTTTACTGCATTACCATATTAAGGTAAGTTTCAGAACTGGAGTGGGTACTATATCGGACGCTCCGTCTATCCCGGAATTACACTATAATAAATTACTGTAGCACTGTGATAATTTTAAAAATATCAGCGCGCTGAATGTATTTCATTTTAGAGATGTTTAAAAAACATTTCAATTGGAAATGGTTTCATAATCAATGCTTTACGCATGATTGATCTTTCTTGTTAATTAATAGAGAATTTTCATATCGAACCTTGCGTGGATACTGAAAAATCTTATTTCGCATTCGTTGATTTATATTATATCATTTACACAAGATAAAATTTCATAAGATATATTTACGAATAATTTATCTATTTTTTACATTTTTCTTATATTATGTTTCCTGGAAAAATATGTTCCCATTTCATATTTTATGAAAAATAATAAATAAAATATTTGTGTTCCTATTTTGCATCGAAAACTCCTATTAATTTACTTTCTCTATATTTAGATTTTTCGAAATTCTTTATAGTGCAATATCAATGGAATCCTCCTATAAGGTCGTTCTTAAAATCTAAGAAAAATATAATTTTTTAATTAATTATATTTTTTTTAAATTAAAGTTAATCTTCTTTATTCGACTTTATTTGTAAATTATCACATTTCAAAACATTTTGGCATTTTAGTCATGCATGAGAGGGTTAGGCAGAATTCAACTTCTAGCAGATTCCACTTTACTCAAATTTCCCTTTATGTAGATAGATGTTTTTCAAAACAAAAGAGAGAAATTTAGAATTCTTTCATCCAAACTTAAATATTAAAATATATTCCTAAATCTACAGAAATGCATGAATACACACTGATATGCATTTAAATTCCTCGATTCCTTTGACTTTTGAATCTGGAACTGAACAGTCTTTCGGTTTACTGATTCAGAGAATTTTCAAATCTCTCCAGGCTTTTAAAACTAATGCACCATACCACGGCCCACCAACGATTAATGCATTTAAATTGCACTCTCAGGCTACTACAAACGAGCAAAAAAAAAAAAAAGGTTTATAGTGTGATTTGAAAGGTACAATCTGTTTATTGTTTCAATGAGTTTATTATATTTTTATTAAATTGTTGCACAGGTGGTATGTTGCACTTAGTTTAGATCATTGGGGATAAGTGTATATTTTACATTAAGATAAAATATTGTTGGGAACATGTAATATTCCCTTTCCTTTGCAGTTTTTCGTCTTTTTCGCAAGCCATGCGGTTCTAATAGGGTGTTTTCTCCAGAAGACACCCATACGGGCATTCTTTCCCATGGCGTCATTCAAGGGTTTCCAGAATTCCGAAAGAAGGGTAGCTATTGGCGATTTATGGTTAATTCTTTATATTTCTTAAGATCTTCTCAAGAAGGAAGATTTCAAATCGTCATGATGATTTGTTTCTGTGCATGATTGGTACAGTAGAGTTAGACCAGGTGGGGATTTCAAGTATGGGAGCGATAGAAATCTGCACATCACCATTTCCAGGTTCGTTAGTAAACATTTAAAGAGTCTTCAATCCGTACAGGGTCATACGGTGAATGTTCCAAATGTAATATTGAACAGGTCGCCCCCGGTCATCTCTTTAATGTTTGGTATTATCTAAATAATATCTTTTCGGGAGTCCATTTTCGGTCTGTGATTTTTTTAAGATACATGGGCTGATGGACCTGGTTTATCCCCTGGCTAGATAGGGTAGGGTTAGTAACAACAACAGCAACAACAAAAGCAACGACAACATGGCTGTCAAATGTGCCACATCTTCTTTATCATTTATGGCTATTATTCCTAAATGGTTATTATTTTTAATGATGCTCTGACTTAAAAGCACATGATGACTAGCCTTGTTATCTATGTATATCAAGAGTATCTCAATGTACTGAATTTGGCCGAACACAACGCCAACTGCAAAGCATGTGTGAACGAAAGTATGAAGACAGCATTTTACGTCGGCGTGTGGTGGAATTGAAAAGTGTCAGAAATGCGATATTTTGCTAGCAAGCGTAGCAACTTAAGTTCTGCCTCTGTATTAAAATTCGAATTACATGCATGCTATTTCTTAAAAAAATTATTTTAAAATATTTCATTTAATTCCCCATTTAAAATCAAAATTACAAAAATATATGTTCTCCTTAAAAGTAAACTCGTGGAATATTAATTTGTAAAAGTAGCCAACAAATGAAGGCTGATCACCATATTAAATGCAATGGAATTGCGGTTTTTAAAACCGTTGTTGAAAATCCTGGTAGTTAATGTTTGAATTTTGAATTACCAGAAATATGTAAACAAAATTATACACTCCTTTGCAAAAAAAAAAAAATCTGATGTGGGCAACACATGACTTTCCTTATATAATGTAATGAATCTACTACTTTTACAGTAAAAAAATAGATTTTTCTTATAGTAGATACTAATATTCTTTCCATGATATTGAATTTTCGACAATTAGTCGCCATTTTCATTGATTTCTGGCCAAATGGAGTCATTTTTATCCATTTGGCAGATTTTCGTTAATTTGACAACATTTAAAAAAAGTCGCCAAGTTGGCGACATTCCGCCTAATTCGTCGCCAAAATCTCGCCAAGCGTTATGTACAAAGAAATAAATTATTCTTACAGCAGATAAATGACTATTGGCTTTCAAATACAAAAGTATTATTCAAGGATCTTTCTTCATGAATGGAACGATCTAGATCCACGAGAATGATGTCACTCAATTTATCGCATGGTATTACATATGAAAAGTGAACATGTTTCTCAATAGGAAATATTTTTTTTATTTTATATGACTTTTTGATATTTTTTTAAAAAGTGAGTTTTTTAAAAAGTACAATATCTCGAGAATGGTTTATGTTAGCGTTCTAAAATTTATGTCAATCGTTTTCTAATGAAAAATTACATAAGAAATGCCTATTTGTGTAACTTTATTAATGGATTTGATTTTTTGACGATTTTTTTTTAAATTTCATTTGAAAATTTAGGAGGGTTCTGAGCATTCGATTACGTATAAAAACAATAGGCTTCCAGTGTTTACGGATTGTGATTTTTGTACTAAATTTGGTTCGAATCGGTCTATTCGTTCGTCAGTTATCGTCTCCACAAACTCACTGACACACACACACACACACACACACACACCGACATCACTTCAAAAATGTTTGATTCGTGATCAGGTATGCTTGAAACGTGCTCTCCCGTCGAAAACTCGAATTCGAATTTTCGACCCCGTCACAATAATTTCCTTATATATTATGTATATAAGGAAAGTTAAAAAATACGAAGCACCATAACGAGTTTACTGTTTTCATTTAAATTAAATATGAGTACATCTCATACACAGGTAATGAAATGATTACAAATTTAAGGCCGAAGACCCATCAATGGTTAGCAATTGCACATTGAATTATCAAATCAGTAATTGGGGAAACTCCCCTTGGCGGCAATGCATGATTCTAGGTAAGGAGTGATAACGTTTCCTAATGTCATCCTGCGATACACTCTGCCAGGGATTCATCAATTGTTGCTCCAGATCTTCTATATTTCGGGGTAGCCGAATCTGGCGCATATATTTCCTTCTATGGAAATATTTCCTTCTATGCTTCTGAGCAAGCAACATACAGTCTGCCATGCGAAACGTAGGAGTTACTTCGGTTCATGCCTATGGCTGAATGTTTACCCCTGCTTATTCAGCTTCTATTTTTTAGAAATAGAGGCACAGACAACGTTCAGATTCTGAATTGCATTTATTGTAAAGAGACTCAAAAAATGATTAGGTCTCGTGATTACGTTAGTTTATGGATTCAAATATAAAAATCTGATGTGGGCAGCACATGACTTTTCCTGCAGACGACTCAAATTATTTTTTTTTCATTTCTTTAATAATTCATTAAATTGAGTTTAATTGCACAAAATAAGCCTAAATTTGCATTTTTAATTCAATTTCTATTCTTATTTGGTAATTAGATATTTTTCTAAAAGTGGCATAACTAAATGCGAAAAATCTCAAATATCTCGAGAATGGTTAGCCCTAGAGTAGAAGAGATGTTCTTTTTATTTTCCTCATCAAAAATTACGTAGAAAACAAGCATTTAATTGATATATTTGAACATACGTAGCTTTTTTCAGATTTTGCTATTTTTGAGGGCCATTTCGTGAAAAAAAGGCAGGTTGTTCTTCTCCGAATAATACCAAAATCTAATCAGCTCCAGAGTATCCTCCAAGTAACTTATCTATCAAATTTTGTGAAATTTGGTCAATTAGTATTTTAGATGGAGTGGATAAATGAAATTTTTATGGGCCAATTCGCAAAAAAATTGCGGGTTTTGTTTTTACGAATCGTACCCCAAAACTAAGCAGCACCGGAGTCATACCCTAGTGACTTATCTACCAAATTTTATGAAATTCGATTTCAGAGATTCAATTTTATGAAATTCGATTTCAGAGATTCAATTTTATGAAATTCGATTTCAGAGATTCAATTTTATGAAATTCGATTTCAGAGATTCAATTTTATGAAATTCGATTTCAGAGATTCAATTTTATGAAATTCGATTTCAGAGATTCAATTTTATGAAATTCGATTTCAGAGATTCAATTTTATGAAATTCGATTTCAGAGATTCAATTTTATGAAATTCGATTTCAGAGATTCAATTTTATGAAATTCGATTTCAGAGATTCAATTTTATGAAATTCGATTTCAGAGATTCAATTTTATGAAATTCGATATTTTATTCCATACGTTTTTGAGTTAGAGTGGTTAGATATATTGCACAGATACACAGACAGACAGACAGATGTCACGCTAAAAATAGTTTTTTCGTATTCTAGAAGTCTCGAAAAGTGTAGATCCGACGAAAACGCGAGTTGCGATTTTCGGCATGATTCCAATACTTTCCCTATACATTACCGTGTATTACAAAGAAAGTAAAAATCTGATGTGGGCAGCACATGACTTTCCCTGCAGACTTATATTCACGTTCTCTTTATTTTAATTACATTTAATTCACTTTTAATTGACTTTTCGTTTTCATTTGGTAAATGGATTCATTTTCAGGTGGCGTAGAGAAAATGCGAAAAAACTAAAATTTATCGAGAACGGTTAGATCTAGTGTAATGGGGTTGGTCTTATTCTTTTCATCGTTAAAAATTACGTATAAAACAAGCATTTAATATATGTATTTGAGTACACGTATGTATTTATTTTAGATTTTGACGATCATTGAGGGCTATTTCTAAAAAAAAGCAGGTTATTTTTTTCCGAATCGTACCCAAATCTAATCAACACCAGGGTGACCCACAAGTGACTTATCTACCAAATGTTTTGGAATTCGGTCCATTAGTATTTTGGCTAGAGTGGATAGAAGCTTTTGGGGGCCATTTCGCAAAAAAAGGCGGATTATTTTATCCCGAATCGTATCCAAAACTAATCAGCACCAGATCCGCCCACAAGTGTGACATACCTACCAAATTTTATGAAATTCGGTATAATAGTATTTTAGTTAGAGTGGATACAAAATCTGCACAGATAGACACACAGACACACACACAGACGTCACGCTAAAAATAGTTTTTCGTATTCTAGAGGTCTCGAAACGTGTAGATCCGTCGAAAACACGAGTTGCGATTTTCGACATGACTCCAATACTTTCCCTATACATTACCATGCATTGCAGGGAAAGGAAAAATCTGATGTGGGCAGCACATGACTTTCCCTGCAGACTTATATCAACGTTCTCTTTTTTTTTTAAATAAATTTAATTCACTTTTAATTCAATTTTCGTTCTCACTTGATAACTGGACTTATTTTCAAAGGGGGCGTAGAGAAAATACGAAAAAACTAAAATATCTCGAACACAGCTAGTTCTAGTGTAATGGGGTTGGTCTTATTCTTTTCTTCGTTAAAAATTACGTATTAAGCAAGCATTTAATGGATATATTTGATTACATGTAGTTTTTTTATTTTAGATTTTGCCGATTTTTGCGGCCATTTTGCAAAAAAGGCAGATTATTTTTTTCTGAATCCTACCAAAATCTATTCAGCACCAGGGTGACCCACAAGTGCCTTATCTACCAAATTTTGTAAAATTCGGTCCATTAGTTTTACAGCTAGAGTGGATAGAAGCTTTTGCGGGCCATTTCGTAAAAAAAGGCGAGTTCTTTTTCCCGAATCGTATCCTAAACTAATCAGCTCCAGACTCGCCCACAAGTGACTTACCTACCAAATGTTTTGAAATTCGGTCAATTAGTATTTTAGTTAGAGTGGATACAAAATCTGCACAGACAGACGCACAGACAGACAGACAGACACACAGACACATAGACAAGCATACAGACACACAGACACACACACAGACGTCACGCTGAAAATGTTTTTTTCGTATTCTAGAGGTCTTGAAACGTGTAAATCCGTCGAAAACTCGAGTTGCGATTTTCGACATTATTCCAAAACGTTCCCTATACATTATCATGTATTGCAGGGAAAGTAAAAATTGAGTCCCGTTTGAAGGTTTATATAACGACTAGCAGCATACCCGTTCTTCGTACGGAGTATATAATATAAAGATATTTACAATTCAGAATCATATGCAAATTATGTTAAAATATTGAATTTATTGCTCCTAAAGAGAAGTTTAAGAATATCTGTTCTCATCATGCAGAATTATCTTCACGGGCAGATCTGAAGAATAAAACATCCTGCCCCCTTTCGAAAGCAAATATACAAAAAATATGAAACTGAATCAATATATTCAAAATAACAGTGCTAAAATTGTATGGGACCCGTAGTGCTTATGTACTCGAATATTAGGAGATATAACCTGTATTGGTAGATTACATGGATAAATTCAAAAAGTCAATAAACCCGTAATTGATTCCAATATATGTCAGAATGAAAGCACTAAAAATTATATGGGAATATATATATATATATATATATATATATATATATATATATATCCCCGTACTACTTATATTGTCGCAGATCAGAAAATATGCCTGTATGTTAGTAGAAGATTTACCCTTATTACAATATGAGTCTAAAAAATCTTTGCCGAAATAAAACAGATGACATAAATTGAAAATTTCAATTTTCCCCGTAATCTTTATACCAGAAGGTCGTAATTGATTCCAATATATGCCAATATATATCAATATCTATGCCTATATACCTGTACTACTTATATCCTCGTAGATTAGAAGATAACCCGTGCATTTATAGAAGATTACTCGCACAACGTACAATATGTGAGTTTCAACAATTTTTGTCATAATAAAACAATGGCATAGAATTAATATGAAAATATCAATAATCCCTGAATCAACAGTCCACGAAAATACCAATAATAATAATATTTAAACCTGAAGACCGTAATTGATGTTATCCAGTCAACAATGCGATGTCAATGAAATTTAATTTATATACATATCTTTGTTATTCAAATCGGAAAAGATTTAATAAAAATCGTATGCCGCATAAACACATTGGATTTACGTCCGTTGCTAAACGACATGACATCATTTGCTTCAAATGAATTGATGGGAATCTTATCGTTTGAATAATTCTATCTCCATTGAAGGTTTGGCGACATTTTAGTCAATTCAGCGACGATTTAAAACATCGCCAAATTTATCACCAAGTGGGACTGTAGAACTAGCAGTCCCATTTTGCGACACATTGACGAATAATCATCACAATACTATGCCCTAACAAAACACAATTAATTGCATTTATTAAGCACAATTTCATCAATTTTATTATATTTTTAGGGATTTGCAAACATTTTATCAATTTGGTGACATTTTAAAAATTCGCTAAATGTGTTACTAAGTAGGATGGATGGACTGGCCGACAAATGCTACCTAAACATCATTTCAGTACTCTCTTCTAAGAAAACAAATTTAATTTAATTGATTTGCTTCGTTTTTATCAATTTGTCGGCATTTCCGTCAATTTCGCAGCGTTTAAGGAAAGTTGCCAAGTTCAGCGAAATTCATATCTCTGAATTTGCAGATCAGAAGAATAAAACATCCGATCCCGTTTGCATATACTAAATGGAAACACTAAAATTGCATTAGAAAATATACTCGTTCTACTCTTTTTCTGTTTCATCAATCGGCTAAATAAATTTATTGGCTAAACACAATATGAGTTTATTAGCTAAACACAATATATAAGCTTGAAAACTCTTTGTCAAAATAAAGGAAAGTGATGTACACAGTCCGTAATTAATATAATTAAAAGAAAAATCAAACCGTTCATTTACAAAATATATTTTTACATCTATATATTTATGATTCATATAGAAAAAATAATAACAAATATTAACAAACATATTTAATTTAATTGCGTTGCTGAGCAACATAATATAAAAACAAATCTTCCTCATAAACTGCGAAATTTAATAACCATGTTGATCTCTTCCCCATAAAATGCAAAAATAATAACCATTTTGATTTCCATATACTTTTCATTGTTTAGTAAATGCTTGTGAAGCATAAACCATGAAGTTATATTTTTCATTTAAATTCATGTTTCAAAAAATTCATGCTTTCAGATAGTGACTAATTAATGCAAAAATCCTGAACTAAGCTCAGAAATGAAGTTTTAATTGACGTTGAAGTTTTAAACAAACGATTTTCATCCTTTCCGTTTGGATAAACCACGGAGTTAGAGAGTAGAACTCCTAGGATAAAGTTCCGTTTTTCATTAATATCTCAACAACTTCTGGTATTAGAAACTCGAAACTTGGGCAAAATTTATGGGGGCTATTTCAAGGCAACTCACAAAATTTCAATAAATTCGATTTAGCCGTTCTTTCGTGATGACGGGACAAACATACAGACAGACAGATTTTCAATTTTATTTATACAGATTGCATCAAGCTCAAAATGTTTAAACATTCAGAAAGGCACGAAGAACAAATTCAGAAGGACACTTAAATTTTAATATTATTTATATAGTTATATATAATATTCTCTTTTAAAATATAGAATATAGTAAGGATTAAATAAGATATTTTAGATTTAAATAGAAGTGAAATACATTAAATTGGATTATTTCTTTTTATATTCCGACTACATCAATTATGTGAATGTGATAGAAATAAACTACATACGCTATCTATCTTCTTAAGAATCACATGGCTTTCAACGTGAAAACACCCGAAATCCCTATAAAATGTTAAAATTAAAGAGATAAAATGGATTTACTTATTTTTATATTCCAACTACATCAATTGTATGAATGGGATAGTAATAAACTCCTTATGCAATCTATCGTCTCTCAGAATCACCTGACTTTCAACAAGCACATCAGAAATCCCTATAACATGCTAGAATTAAAAAAAAAACATAAATGGGATTATTTATTTTTATATTCCGACTTCTAAATTTGAATGTTCTTTATGTCTATAGAATAATCTCTTTTAAAATATAGAATATAGTATGGATTAATTAGGATTTTTTAGATTTAAATAGAAATGAAATAAATAAAATTGGATTATTTCATTTTCTATTCCGACTACATCAATTATACGAATATAATAATAATAATATACTTATGTAATCTATAATTTTATGAATCATCTGATTTTCCACTTGCACACCGAATTCCCTATCAACTGTTACAATTAAAATTAAAGGGAATAATTTCTTTTTATATTCCGACTACATCAATTATATGAATGTGAAAGTGATAAACTACTTAAGCTATCTATCCTCTTAAGAATCACATGGCTTTCAACATGAAAACACCCGAAATCCCAATAAAATGTTAAAATTAAAAAGATAAAATGGATTTATTTATTTTTATATTCCGACTACATCAATTATATGAATGGGATAGTAATAAACTCCTCATGCAATCTATCCTCTTCAGAATCACCTGACTTTCAACGAGCACATCAGAAATCCCTATAACATGCTAGAATTAAAAAAAACATCAATGGGATTATTTATTTTTATATTCCGACTCCTAAATTTGAATGTTATATATGTATATAGAATATTCTCTTTTAAAATATAGAATATAGTATGGTTTAATTAGGATTTTTTAGATTTAAATAGAAATGAAATAAATAAAATTGGATTATTTCATTTTCTATTTCGACTACATCAATTATACGAATGTGATAATAATAATCAACTTATGCAATCTTTCATTTAATGAATCATCGGATTTTCCACATGCACACCGAATTCCCTATCAACTGTTAGAATTAAAATTAAAGGGAATTATTTCTTTTTATATTCCGACTACATCAATTATGTGAATGTGATAACAATAAACTACTTATGCAATATATCCCCTTCAGAATCACCTGATTTTCAACATGTACACCTGAAATCCCTATAAAATGCTAGAAATAGAAGTAATCCTTTTAAATTCCAACAATTCATTTACAGTTCAAATGAACACGTCATGCAAATTTGGGTTCCAGGAACAACTTGCAAACTTCAATTCACGCATCATCGGAGCTTGGTGGTCTCCAGACTTTCTAGAACCAGTCTTGGGAATTGAAATCAAACACAGCGTAACGCGATAGCACTTACGATTAATCGATTGAAAATCCCCCCTTAAAAGGAAGGTATATTGTGATAATAAGATTAAGGGATATTATCTGGTGGGAAGAGTCTTTGGTAGTCAATCGTGATTTTCATGAGAACAAACATGTTTGTGACAACATAGTTTTTATGAGAATTTACACATTCATATTTTTTCCTCACGTTCACATTGTTCACATTTGCAGTTGACTCTACATTTTCCTATATATTTTAATTAGAAGCGAAATATCAGATCTTCATTTTTCTATTTTTCACACAGGCTAACATTCTGTTCCGAAAACATATCCGGAAAAGGAAAAAATAACAGGGCGGGGGATTTCTTTTACATTGTTTTGTTGATGACAAAAACGAATTATTCGCCGTTGCCATGTTCCTACATAAGTGCCCAAGACATCAATAATACAGACACAGGTAACATCATACTCAATATCCACATCGGCTGTTAGGAACTAAAACCATTCTCATAATGCAACTAAAATCCCCAAATCACAAAATGGGAATCACAATTGTTCGTTTCTGCCGCCGCAAAGCAGATACAAAAATAATAAAAGGTACAAAACCTCTTTTCAAATCTTCTTATTTTCAGACAAAATAATATCAATTTGTCTACTTGATCCATAATATTTACCCCTACATTTGCAGTTAACCCTACATTTTCCTACATATATAATCGAACGCGAAATTTTAGATCTGTATATTTTTTTTATTTCTCTATTGTTTACCCAGGCTGTCATCCTATTTCTAACGCAGATCTGATGATTTCTTTTACATATATTACCTTCTTTTACATTTTACATAAACTTATTTTTCTAAATACGTGCTAAAAACTTAAATGATAAAGACACGGGTAACGTAACATCATACTCAATTTTCAAATCACCTGTTTTGAACTAAAATCATCTTCACAATACAAATCAAATTTCCAAATCACAAATTGGAAATCCCAATTGCCATTATCTTTCGCCAACAGCGTAATTTTTATATTTTCAATAATCCATTTTGACCCCTTATAACATCGCGAAAGAAACTATGTGGAGCTTCTACCTATGGCTACAGATCATGACGTTTCCTACCTCCGCAAAGCAGAAAAAAATAAAATTTTCAAAACCTCTCCCCGGAATTTCTTCCCAATTGCTAAAAATGACCTATGGGCAACCACTTGCCCTTCTTTATAGTGGATCTGATACAGACATGTGCAACACGGTCTGCGTTAAAGTGTAGACAGTCTATGAGATGACTGAATCCGATCAATTAAAAAATTAAAAAAATTAAATTGCTTAAAATCGAATATTTTTGTTAGAAAGCTCATATATATGGAGATATTATAGTCAAATTATAAAATTGTCATAATCTTATAGTTTTTTGCATGCGACGATATATATCAGATCATGTTAAAAATGCAAATGGCGATGTATTTTTTAAAAATACATATAAATATGAAGGAATTATTTCACGGATTGAATTTAAACACCATTTGAAAGAATTTTCTTCGATATTTCCAATATTATCAAGATGAAATATCTGTGTATTTTAGTCTTTATGGAATCTATTTGTGAGAATATCGGCTTGAATCGAGGTAAAACATAAATAACTAAAACACTAATTCGAAATTAAAAGAATACCATCGAGGTTCATCCATTCGGGTCCTGAAGTGTTTGTGTACCACATTTCATGGTCGTAAATTGCCCTTTTTACAGACTGTACAGACAGACAGGCAGTAAGATAGACACCCAGACATATTAATTTATTATGTAAGATTTACCAAGTTTACCCAGCAAACAGTTAATGAAATACTTTGGAAATGCTTGATTTATTACAAAATATATCAAGCTATGTTTATAAATCAGTTTTTTATTCACTTTTGAATTTTATTGTAGTCTTAATCTTTTAAAAGTATAAGACATCTGAATAAACATGACTCACTGAAAATAACACACAACTTTACCGGTCTTGGGGAGACCGGCATGGTCACCAATACCTGGAAATGTGGTCCCTGAACCCCACAAAATGAAAATCACTGCCATAATTTATGTGATTCTGAAAAATTCACAAACTCAGTCTCTTGAAGCGATAAGTGAACCAAACCACTGCTTTCAGCGACGTAATTCCAAACCAAATCAAACCAAAACGCTTCATCTGGGAGATTTTGTGTCTTAATCTCCATATTCAAATGTTTTACAACCTGTTTTTTAGATGTTAAGAAAATACTTTCATAAAAATTGAGGTGGATGTAACGTTATAAAATAAAGTAAAAAAATTAAAAAATTATTAGGACCGAAACACATGTTTCAGTGAATTAACAACCCATTTCCGAACCCATTAATAATTTAACAAAAACGTTTTTATAAACCGTTATATTTTCGAAAACGTAACAAAGGGTAAAGTTGGTGGGACATATGTGACCTATATCCTGTAAGATATCCAATTAATTAGGGATTAAGTTATATACTATATTTTATGAGATAATTTTGTTTTTGAAAACGAAACGGCTTTTTTTTAGTTGAAGCAAGCTGATCATACGCGATATTTATTTTACTTATTTCATTAATCTAAAATCTAAAGAAATTTTTGAAACATTTTTTGCAACTTGATCCGTACCAAAATAAATTAATAATGTATTGGGCGCTCAGTTTCTGTTTTATAGCAAAATATTCTTGTATTGGGCTTTAATTATCTTAATGTTCAGTTCATAGCTCTAGTTATTACTTCTAAAAAACATCATCTTACAAATTTACCTTTAGATATTTTTCTTTAACGTAATTTACTTATAAAAACATAAAATATATCTTTATTTTCATTTATTATTTGTAATATAAAACAAATTGATTTTTTTCTTTATATTTTCAATGTTCTCTTTCATTTATTTTAATTTTGCGACAACTCTAAAGATTCTAAATATTACTTTTTCTAAGCACAATAATCGAATGGAAAGGTTAAAAGATTTATTTTATATATTTAAATTATTTTAATTTTACATAAACATAGAATCTACTATGTTCATTTTTTTTGTTTACTTGAACAACACTAAACATATAACTTCCTTCGCAAATTCTGCATTTTTAATTTATTTCTAAGCTTCTTTAGCTAATGAATTTTCTAAAGATGAGTAAGTCACTTTTTACAGTGTGTTTTTCTTCTTTGGTATTTTTCATTAATTAGCAATATGTGCATTTTAAACAATTTCTTTCTAAAATCAATCATTCAAAAATAAATTTACTTTGAACACTTTTTCAATCTTTTTAAATTTGGCATTTTAAAAGCTTTAGACTAATGGCTGTTCTTTAAGCTTACTTACAGAACAAAAACTGTTTCTCTTGTACACATCATAATTTGCAAAAATGGGTGTTGAATAGAGATTTTAAGTACAGTGTTTAATGATTTTAATTCAATTCATGACTTAAAAAATGAAAAGTAAACATGGCATCCAATTTTCTTTTTCAAATATTTTTAATATTTGGTTTTGTTTGAATTTCACTCTATGTAGCTTTATTGAAACGTATTCTTTACAAAATTTGAAGGAAAAAAAAATGTTTTTGGATGTTATATTTTGATAAGACTGAAATAGCAAACATTAATTATTTGCTTGTTGTCTTTAGATTTTAGACTTTTTTTAATGAGTTTCAATTATTTTTGTTGTTGACAAATGGCTCCCGATATTATTAAGCATCAGATACAAATATTAACATAAAATATAAGATGAGTTTAACTTATTAGTTTCACTACATATTTAAAAGAAATCCATGCTGTGGACAAATGATAATACTGATTACTGTCTTCCTAATATCAAAATATAATTATTTAGAAAGTTGTTAATATGTAAGAATGTTTTGGACAGATATGATTTTTTCTTTCATGTGGGCTATTGTCCACAGTAAATTGTTACAGTGTGTTTGAACAGTATATTACTGAGTCGTTATATACTTACAACTTTTGAACCGTTTATATACTTATAACTTTTGAGCAGTTATATATGTATAACTGTTGAACCGTTATATACTTTTAACTTTTGAACCGTTAGTGCTAGAAACATACGTTCAATTGGATAATTGTTTTCAATCGTCTTAATAAATGAAGATATTTGTATGCATCTCTGTCTGTATGTTTCTGTGCAGCCTGCAATGGGAAATCTAAGTGTCGAATGGCCATCTTAAACCTTACAAATTACCCCAAAGAGAAGCAAATTAAAACTGTTGTACTTAGCAATCTTTCATGAATTTATGGTTCTAATTTTACAAGTATGAATTGGCTCCATTAATAGAAGAAGATAGAATGTAAATTTTAATATATTTGGATTTGTTTAGAGTAATTACAAAGAATAAAACATGAACATTAATATATTAATTAATAAATTAATATATTAATAAATTCGTAAATTAATATATCGATAAATTAATATATTAATATACTGTACTGCTCTCTGGTAAATCTGCGGTATAATTTTCCATTTACATATCATATTTCAATTCAGGACAGATATACGAAACACAGGAGATGCATTAAATTTAGATATATATAGATATGACAAAAATAATCTGTATGAAAATGAGTCATTATGAAATCCATCTCTTTACCAAAGGAAATAATCTCTATGAAATTATCGCTAACGATTTTTACTTTCCTTATATACATAATGTATAAGGAAAGTATTGTGACGGGGTCGAAAATTTGAATTCGAGTTCTCAACGGAAGAGCACGTTTCAAACATCCTTGATCACGAATCGAACATTTTTGAGGTGATGTCTGTGTGTGTGTGTGGGGGGGGGGGTCAGGGAGACTGTGAAGACGATATCTCACGAACAAATAAAGCTATTCGAATGAAATTTGGTACAAAAATCACAATCCGTGAATACTGGAAACCTATTATTTTTAAACACAATTGAATGTTCAAAACCCCTAAATTTTCGAGTGAAATTTTGAAAAAATCATCAAAAAATCAAAACTTTTAATAAAGTTACGCGCATAGACATGTCTTATGTAATTTTTCCTTTGGAAACGATTGACACAAACTGTAGAACGTAGCATTAACCGTTCTCGAGATATTGCACCTTTTTCAAATAAATTTAACAAAAAATCAATTAAAATAAAAAAAATATTAACTGTTAAGAAACATGTTCCCTTTCCATGTGTAATAGCGTGCAATAAATTTGGTGATATCATTCTCATGGATCTAACTCGTTCCATTCACGAGAAAAGATACTTTGCGTAATACGTTTGTATTCGAACGTATTTGAACAAAATAAGTTATTCTGCTGTAAGGATACCGTATTTCTCCGTCCATAACTCTTGGCGAAATTCTGGCGACAAATTTGGCGGAATGTCGCCAATTTGACGACTTTTTAAAAGTTGCCAAATTAAGAAAATCTCGCTAAATGGATAAAAATGACGCTAAGTCAATGAAAATGACGACGAATTGAAAAAAATTCAATATCCTGGAAAGAAAATAATTATCTACTGAGGGAATAATATTTTTAACTGTAAAAATAGTAAATTCATTGCATTATATAATGAAAGTCATGTGCTGCCCACATCAGATTTTTTCGATAGAGAAGTAAGGTCTAATTTAGCAAGAAATACCTTATAGATATTTCGGCATAAAAGTTAGAAATTTACAAAATAATACTTAAAATTATCAACTAAATTTCCAACTAGAAGTACTGGTATCTAGAAAAAGTGTAAATTGAAATGAAACATCTACCTCAAATGCAGAAAAAATTTGTTGTCTCAGGTTATCAGTGTTTAAGATCGATAGTTCAATTTAATTATAAAGTTCTTTAAATAATGATTTGACCTCGTACAGATTTGACCTCGTCCATTAGATGGCTGAGGTCTGACACTTTTTTACTAAACAATGATGTAAAGGATATATTTGTTGGTACATATGGAGTTATTGGAAATCTATCCATTACATAACTGGCATATCATAATGATAAAGATAGAAAATAATTAAATAAATTAACTAAACACAAAACAAGAATATTACAAATTAATGAGGGATTTCACAGCCATGTGATATTACTTATTTAACACCACCCAAGAATATATTTGTATTTGTAAGAAATATACTGAAGGTAATGTTTATAGGTGAGAAATGTGCAATATCCTGCAAAAGATATATGTCAACATTATGTAAACAATGACTTTTGCTCTTAAATGAAAGTGCATATAAAACTACTATTTTGTAACAAATGTTTACTATCTCATGCTAAGTAATATAGCATAGAGAATACAATGTTTTCACGACAAATTTTGAATTCGAGATTTTGATGTCAATATATATTTTAAGACATTCTGCACCTGTTTTAACTGTTTTTGAGTGATGTCCGTCTAATGTCTGTGGTCTATGTATTATGTACATGATAGCAGCCCCAAATATTAATGGATTTTCGTGACATTTTATGTCCGGTTTTGTAATCAAAATTCTAGAATTAGATATAATTGTTTTACATTTGGGAGAAAGCATCGGGATGTATTTGAAATTTTATATTTTTTTTATATGGCCGGATAGGTTAAAACTTAACATAATCATGCATAAAATGTTTTATTTATGGCTCAATGATCACGATACGTAAGAGTTTCAATCACTGTTGTGAAAAATAGTCGCTACAAAAATTTGTTTTGTTAGTGACGTCTTTAACTCGCGCTGCGGGGCAAGTTACACCCCCCTGGGGTACATGCCAAAGGCCCTACCGTGTTGAAAACACCGGTTCTCTTTAGATCACCGAAGTCAAACAGCATCGGGCGCGGTTAGTACTTGGATAAGTGACCATGTGATAACACTGCGTGTTGTTGGCACATTTCGGGCGCGGTAGCCCGGTGGTTTGCGCTGGATTTGCACGCTGCCACAACTGCCGCCGTGGTCATGCGGAGTACGACCACGTTAAACATGTGGGTTCGTAAGTCCCTCCGAGAGGTTGGTGGAAGGGGAAGTAGGGTACGGTCCCTGTGGATGCCTACCCCACTGGGTTCCGGTCTAAATTGGGTGGCACTTCCCGGCCGTCCAAACGGTTACCTTACACCTTTCTGGTAGGCCGGACGGTCTGGGTCTCAACAACAACAACTACCCCCTTGGGTACATCGTCAAGTATGGCATCAATCAAATGAGCTTGTTAAGGCTTTTAATGTGAAGAGCGGTACGCTATAGTTTTAATTATTTGGAACGATTTTTCAAATTTTTTCATGTAAAATTTGAAAAACGAAAAAGTGAATTCTGGTATAAAAAATTAGAGTTGAGTCCCACCCTAGTAAATAATATTTAAAGAACTTTAATTTTCGTCAATTTCCATAAATGTATGTTTGGAAAAGTGTTCAAGAACTCGTTAGGCCTGTAATGTATACTCATTGAAAAAATCTCTAATAATTTCAGTCACTTACCCCAATTTGTTCGAGAGCTACCACCTCTAAATACCACAGACATACACACAGACAGACAAAGATATCACAGAAAAATCGTTATATTACTCAAAGGTATACTCAAAACTTCTAAATCCATTAAAATCTGAGTCATATTTTTGACACCATCACAACGTTTTTACTGTCACTATTATTATCCCAGTTTTCACACACAGACTAAAATTAGTCTAAAGATCATTACAGAAGACCAAAACTGTCTGTTCGGGGTTAAAGGTTGAAGCGAAGCCTTAATAAATAACATCTATAAAAAATGTAATGCGCAACTTTTTCTCGCAACATTGCTTTGTTAAATTGGTTTTTATATTTGTTCGTACACAAAAGTTGCAAAGATCGTGTGAGTAGAATAAATTAGCATATTTTTGCTTGAATTAGCCATTTTCGTGACATTTAGCCATTTGACAAGTACCTGATTGAGACATCGTATAGAATGTCCTTGTTTCAGTTTATAGCATATGCTCGTAAAGTGCACATTGCGAATGAAACAAAGAAGTAATTCATGCTCAGCTTTGTCGGCGAAAAAAGTCTGTATGCATACCCTGATTAACACGAACTTATTTGATGTAAACACGCAAGCTGTGTCTGCTCAAATAAAGGCTTGTTTATTCAATACTTTTAAAATTGAGATGTCACTTCATATAAATATTTTATTATTGCAAGAATTATTTTGGATTTTGTTGATATCATTATTTCATATGCTAGCACTCTTGTTAACAACAATTTTATGCAATTCACAATTAAGCACTGCAAATAATTTTAAACTTATGATTTTAATGACAGATTGATGCGCTATTTTTTGAGTTTAAATTTGTTGTTCTTAATTTAGTTGTGATGCATGGATATTTAATTATTCATTTAGATAAGGAAATACTTAATTAAAAACCAAGTAATAAAATTAAACTAATTGAACTTGTTTTTACGTTAGTGTAATTAACAACGTTACGTTTTCAAATTATATTATAATCAATGTTTCCGTAACCCCTATTTATTAATTAATTTTCTCATTTTCCATTTATATCTCTCTCTCTCTCTCTCTCTCTCTCTCTCTGTATATATATATATACAGGGTGTCACAAAAATCTTGACCTCAGCGTTTATTCCTTAAATATTGATCTTAGACATATATAATAAATTACAAAGTTGCGTAAAAGAAGTACAGAATTTTATGAAATCGATTAACATTTTCAAGGAAATTAACTTTAAGAAATAAAAAATTTAAATTTGTATACGGTCCCTTACAAAAAAAATCCCAATGAGTAAAATGTACCCCATATCCTAATAAGCTGATGTACAAAGGTTCATCATTTTATCATAAAATGTCCCAGAGATATGAAAATGCAAAACTGCTGACTTAAACCACGTTTCGATGCATTGATATGAGTTCTGAGAAGGGAAAAATCATGTCGGCAAATCTCGTTTCAGGGACCATACACAAATTACGAAAGAAAGCAATGATTGCATTAATAAATAATAATTTTGCTATTTATTGGTACAAAAATATCTACTATGTGTAGAAAGAATAACTTTATACAAAGATTACAAAGCCTGTTCAAAATGTTTTCGATCCATGCCAAAGATCCATTAAAGATAAGAGGCAGATATCATTTGCCTATGATGCATTTCTGCGTTACGTCATTGCGTCTGTGCGTATGTGCGTCATTGCGTCACTGTGTTGGGTCTTGTAATGCATAATGATAATTATCCCTATTTTAAGCGACTACATGCTGAAGTTACCACTTACATTTGAAACACCTCATTGCTTTCTACATGTATTTAGTAACCAGCCATTGGTATTACGTGTTACTTGCGTTATACATTTCGAAAATACAATTTAAAATTTTAAATTCCGATGAAACACCGACGCTGTACCTATGCTAAATAGTGCACAGAAAGTAAAAATCTTATACCTTATCTCTTCTCTTAAAAGTTATCCATCCAAATTAAACTTTGATTATCCCTTGCTCCAAAACTTATTCTATTTTAAACACTGTTTAAGAGAAGATCATTAATTCTTAATACAGAGTCTTAATGGGAAGAACTTTGCTCCCCGAGCTCATTGCTATGCAGTTTAATCGCACATTAATCCGAAAGAGAATTAATAAACAAATTGCAGTTTAATCTTTGTTACGAACCTCTCACTGAAACACACACAAAAAATGAATTAATTCCAGGAATTGGTTAAAAGATATATTTTGACTTAAAACTTGAACTAAGTATCTAGATTGAGAGATTTTACTGGACTTTCTGAAACATTAATTTTAAATAATGTTGAAATTATTTGTGTCATAATGTTCGAATAGTATACCATGTAATGTTTGCATGTCTTCACTTTCAACGATTGCAAAATTTTTATACAAATGTTATCATAATTATTATATTTCATCTATGGCATTATTTCCTAAACTATATATGTAACCCTGGAAGTGCTATAAAGAATTTCTATTGCTATACTATGAAATTTACAGCAATCTCAGAATGTCCTTGTAGATATCAGCAATCCACGTTCCAATAGGATGTAGCTATCTGCCTGCCCTGATGAAGCAGCAATCCAGCTGCTCTGATGAAGCAGGAATCCATACACCCTGAGAAAGCATAAATCCAGATATTTCTGAGTAAGCAGCAATTCAGATGCCTGATTAAGCAGCAATCCAGATGCCCTGAAGAAGCAACAATCTAGGTACCCTGGGAAATCAGTATTTCATCTGTTTTGTAGAATTCGGCAATTCAGTTTCCCTGTAGAAACCAGCTGCTTTACAACAACTGCTCTATAAGCTTCATAAAATCCGTTGCCTTGTAGGATTCAGCAATTCAGCTGTCCAGCAGATGCGCTTTAGGATTCAACAATCCATCTGCCTTTTAGAAAACAGAAAATAATCTACCTACAAGTAAGTTGCAGTCTAGCGGTCCCATAGGTTTCAGTAATTAGCTACCATGTAGGAAGCAACAATCCAAAACAGCTATTTCTCTGCCTTCAGAGATCTAAATATCCTGTAAGGTGGATCAATTTAGTTGCTTTGTAGAGAGTAGCAACCTCCCCCACCCCACGTCAAAAACAGATATGTCTCTGGGTATATAAACACAATAACGAGAAAACGTCTTTGGTCCATGATTATAAGTCTCGGAATAGACAACAGGGAATTATTTAGTAATTTTTCCTTAACACACATTAACTGCAAACACAATAAAATTTATATCTTACTCATAAACTTTTTTCAGATGCTGCTAAATTATTACTAGATATGCCGAATTTTTGTTCGAGGGATTTCGAACTCCATCAGTAATTTTGAAGTGAAAAAGTAGTAGTCTGGTTCAGATAATTGCTTCACAAAATATGTCCATATCCCGGCCTTACTGGAATCCGCAATTTCGTTTTCATAAGTTTGCTTTTCGTGGGTACACAGTTCATACCAAAATAAAATTAATGTTTTAAACTAGTAATGTGCATTAATAAATTATACAACCTCTAATTTGCTTAACGATAACAGATATTTTTACATTTGTAATCTGAATGTTAAAAAATCAATAAGCTACAGCTCATTTTTTGCAAAAGAGATATTAACTCACATTCCGTCTTTTGTGGTATGATTTTTTATGAAAATGTAAATAATATGAAATATAGGTATTAGAAATTATTTCCCAACAACAGTAAAACCACTGACGAAAATACTGTTTATACCAAATGCTTTACAGTAAATGATACTGATACATATATACATTCTTTAATAATGAAATGCTACATCTCTCTGCTACCGTTAAGCCCATTCACCGCATGTCGTCATGACAACATTTGTGACTGTGATTACTTCTGATCACGTATATAAACATTACGTGATCTGCTTACGATGCCAAAGAACTTCGTGTCCATTTCATTACGTGCAACTTTGCTTTGAATAGATCCTCTTATGCTAAATGAAACGTTCTAAACAAACTGTTGTAGGTGATTTGAAAGAAACAGTTTAAAAACAACTATATATTTTAGTATTGTTTTTAAAATTGGAGGTTTATAATAATTTCTTTTTAGTTGATTTCGATGTAATTCTTATATCTTTACATCATTTGTTTTTATAATTTTTTATTTGGTTTTCATTCGCGAATAACATGAAAAAATATACGAAAGTTCAAATTCAGATATTCAAATTCAACCCATAGTATTGTTACGAATATGCAAGAAGTTTCACTGTTCTTTGTCGCTATTTAAGTAATACATAGCGGACATTTGATTCTATCCACGACATTTTCATTAAGGAAATGCCTTTACAAGCATATCATTCATATTACAGTATTATAAAAAAGTAACCAAACAAATGATTACTACTAATTTTATAGTACTTGTACACGAAAACCAAAAGTTTCATCTCCAGTTCCAGTAGAGAAAACCCCTATAGTCAATGCTTTACATATAAAATCAACAGTAGTCAAAGTGTACTTCTCCAAGTTACCGGAGGTAATGGGGCATTTTGGCCACAAAAAGTAGAATGAACAAATGGGAAAAATTTATGATTCCATTGATTTCCAGAGTTTTTTCTTTCAGTTGTTAGTTAGTAATTTTTGCAAGGACAATTCCGAATAAGAGAAAAAATAGGGGCTTTTAGCGTTTGTTGTCTCCTAAAAGGATCACAGGTCTCCTTAGGTTCGGTGATTTTATTTTCTTCTGCGTACCAAATTTCAGTCTTTTCCTTCCAACCAAGCATTCCTTTTCAGTATATTGGCATAAATGGAGGTTTGCTATATTTTGAATTTTGAGGCAAGGTTGCCAGATTTAACGATTTGACGATTTTTGAATGTACTAGAACTTTCTCGATATATCGAATATATTTAGAGATGCAATCCCTATTCAGAGAGTTCTACGGAGAGTATAAAAATACATCATCGTTCAGTTGGAGAGTATTTGACTCGATACGGGCAAAATTGAGTTGTGAGCTACGTCAGTGTTTTTAGAATAACACAAGTTATTTTGTGAATTATCTGAACATTTAGTTGCTGTTTTATGGTATCTGTAGTTGTTTTGTGAACATTTAAGATAATTATCGAGCCATTCGCTGTACATTGTTTCTTTCTACAATTATTGGTGCTTTTAAATAAAATTGTGAGTTATCCAAAAATCTGGACTAATTCTTCTAATCTGAAACTACACTTACGATTCCAAAGGAAACGTCGTAACAGTATTAAAAGTACACAAAATATGTGTTTAAGATACTTAGACTTTTAATGGATTTTTTTACACGTTCTAGAGTTTTATCTACATATTTCAGAAATTAATTTAAATTTTATACCTTAAGGAATTGAAGATATATATGACTTGCCTATTTTTAACATTTTCAACATATTTGAAAAGTGTTTATGACTTTGTTCATTCTGTCTGTCTGTCTATCTATCCGCCTTTCCATTAGCATGATAACGGCCGTAAAAACGACTTTATCAAAAGGAAATTTCAGTATGTTGTTCAGACAGTCTATGGCACCTATGGAAATATAAATTAATAATGTCACCCAATTAGTTTTGGATTGAACCCGGGTTCACGAAAAAAAAAAATTGAACCCCACGGGACTTCATTTTTGAAACATTTTTTAAACGGATTTAAAATTCACAAATTACTTCGAAAGTTTTAGAAAATATTCTAATTATCCCATAAAATATATAAAAAAAATTTCAGCAAAATATATTTAGTAGTTTTCTAAATTAGAATTGAAATAATTATTGCACACTTTATATGAAAAGATCATGTAACCATTATATAAAGAGATCACGTGGCCCACTTCAAAATAAAATATGCCATCCATCTTGTGTCAAAATCGTGATTTTTAAAGTTCTTTTTAATTCATATTTAGTGCTGAATCCGCCCTAAAACCGCTTTATTTTTGCTTAAATTCTGTGCATCTACATATCGAAACAACGCAATTACAATATAGTTGAGTTTAAATGATCATCAAACTTTGATTATATCTGCAGCAAAGCCTAATTTTCACTTATGGAAAATGCAAATACAAAAGATGTAGAATGAGTTGTATAAGAATTCCCGCATTTCTTTAACGCAAAATTATTTATCTCATGGAGTCTGCAATATAGCTGATATGAGTGAAACATTCATTGACACAGAGATGCAAACGATTTTTTCGATGGAGTTTTAAGCATAGTGTTAAATTACTTGTACCTCCATGATTTTAAATTTTAAATAAAATAAATTATTATAGTGTATTGTGATGAATGAAATAAATGGAAATAAGTTTATGAATTAAATGCTGCTTTTATAGAGAGACCGGGCGTGTTATATTTCAATGACGCCATTTGAATAAATTGCATTTGGTTTCGATGAAATTTTCAAATATAATAAATTATTGCAGTATTATGATAATTTTAAAAATATTACCGAGGAATGTATCGCATTTTAGAGATGTTGAAACCAGGCAATTTATATTTCAATGCCGTCGTTTGAATAAAGTTCATTTTTTTCGATGAAGTTTTAAGTTTTCAAATATAATAAATTAATGTAGTATTGCGATAATTTTAAAAATATTACCGAAGAATGTATCGCATTTTAGAGATGTTTAAATAAAATTGCAGTGAAGTTGGAAAGTGTTTCATAATCAATGCTTTATGTATGATTGATCTTTTTTGTTACTTTCTCATATTGGAATGCTATTGTTATTGTTTTCACACATATTTTCGATTCCGAGATTTTGATCTCAATATATGTTTTATGACCTCCTGAACACATTTTGACTATTTTTGGAGCGAGGTTCTCTGCCTGTTTGTCTGTCTATCTGCCTGAAGCCTGTGGTCGTTTTTTTTGTGTATACGGTAGTAGCCACAAATATTAACGGACTTTCACGAAATTTTATACCCTGCTTTATTATGAAAAAATCTTACACTAGATATAATTTTTTTATTTCGAGTGAAAACTTTGAATTTTATTCGAAATGTTATATTTTTTTTAACCTAACAGTATAGGGCAACACGATTAGAGTACATCTGCGATTCCAAATGATAAGTCATAACACTATTAAAAGTGCGCAAAATATGTGTTTAAGATACTCATACTTTAAATAAAATGTCTTTCAAATTCTAGCATTTTATCTACATATTTCAGATATTAAATTTAAATTTTATGCCTTAAGGATTTGAAGATAGATGAATTGCTTATTTTTGCCTTCTCATATGTAGTATTGAGAAAGTATTGTTTTTACAAAAATTTTCGATTTCGAAATTTTGATATAAATATATGTTTTAAGACCTCCTGAACACGTTTTGACTATTTTTGGAGTGATGTCCCCTGTCTGTTTGTCTGCCTGATGTTTGTTGTCGATTTTTTGTGTATATGACAGTAGCCACAAATATTAATGGACATTCACAAAGCTTTATACTCTGCTGTGTTATAGAAAAGCCTAGAACTGGATAGAATTTTTTTAATTCGAGTGAAAACTTTGATTTTATTCGAAATGTTATATTTTTTAACCTGGTAACCTGGCAGTATAGGTCAAAATTTGACTTCATCATGCATAACAGAGTTAATTTAAGGCTCAATGATCACTCATTATTGGGAAAAACAGCCGCGATACAAGTTTTTTGTTCGTGACGTCATTAGACCCCTTGCAGTGCTAATAACGTTAGACAATGTACAATGGGGTCTGACAATGTACGTCAGGCAATAGGGTCTGACAACAACAACGCTATACAATGTACAATGTACATGTTCCCCCGAGGGGTACATTGTCAAGTATGATATCAATCGAGATTTTTTTTCTAGCCCTTTAAATTGAAGGGTAACATACTGTAATTGTAATTGTAATTGTCATTTGGATACACATGACCGATTTTTCAAAAAATTTCTTGAAAAATTTGAAAAAGAAAATGAATTGGGGTATAAGAAATTCGAGTTAAGAAATTCGAGTTTTTCTATCGTGGAGTTAGAAAGAAAGATATCTTATGAAAAATTTGAAAGTTCCATAATATTTTCAGAATTATATCTTGGTATAGCTAGTGTCAGTAAAGTCGCAGCTGTTCTCAATTGGCACAGCATCAAGCCATTGTAATTAGTACATATATTTGACATATATTTCTGTTTATTACAAAATTTAAGTTTCTTAATTATGATTAAAGTTAATAAGTACTTTGCTAGTACTAGAACATTGTACAAAATATAGAGACTAAAAAAAGTTGATAGGTAAAATAAATGTGAATACGCAATGATATTCTATTTTGTTTGAGATCAAATTTGCATTATACTGAAAATTTTTATCTGTGGAAGTATCAGTTTGAATAAATATTACTTAAATTAACACGCGTCTTTCGAATAGAATTCTATACAATGCAGTTGGATAAATCTTACCTCAGAGACACCTGAGTTACTATGATATGAAGTTTTAATTACTGTTCTTTACCTTCATGTATCCTATACGTTATTTATAAAATGGGTTATAATGCCATTCTTCACTTTGCCATTATAATGCCATTCTTCACTTTTTAATTTTTCTTAATCAACTTTTGAGGGTTTTTTTAAAATAACGTCCTTGTTGTTTAAGAGTGTATGTAAATGCTCAGTACAACAATGTTGAAAACTTTTCTGTTTTTAAATTTTACCATTTCACCAATTCCTTTTTACCGGACTTTTATGTATTTTATGTCTATACATGATTTTAAACATATAATGATTTGTAGTTTATTTTTGACTGTTTTTTGTTTGTTTTTCTTTTGTTATTCATTATTGTGATGACACTGCAATTGAAATGTATCCGTTGTGTATAGCATCTTACTTAATAAAGGAAAATGTATGTGCAGTCAATAGTGGAAAATCTAAGTGAAGTATAGGTATTGGGTTGCCCTTGCACCAAATTTTATAGTGAACCATACAATTTAGTACAAGGGCACCCCAGGACCAAAATTCTTGCACATCAGCGTTACTTTATATTTTTAATTTTGAATTAGTTTTTCAGTTTCTTTATGTATTAGCGACCTAAAATATTATCACAGCGTTTCTATCATGACACCATCGTAAAGACAGAAAAAGTTTCTTTGAACAAATTATGGACGAAATCCATACAATTTGTAGACGAGTTTTAGTGAATTTTTAAAAAATATATAATTTTCGTGCATTTTATACCTCTCCGAATTTTATATATTACGATAAAGAGAATTTGACTTGTCATCCATAGTTCATTTTTTCAGCACTTGCGCACAATATTACAGATTACTCTAGAAAAAAATAATTTCGTAAAGCCATCCGTTGATTAATTATAAACAAAAATTCCGAGACTTGTCTGCTAGCGGGTTTCGACAAGCTGACCCCACTTTCTACACAGGACTGAGGAATTCCTGATCTTTTTATTAACACTTTACAACAAAGTTGAAAAGTGTTTATGACTTTGTTCATTCTGTCATTCTGTCTGTCTGTCTGTCTGTCTGTCCGTTAGCACGATAACTGCCGTAAAAATGACTTAATCAAAATGAAATTTTAGTATGTTGTTCAGACGGTCTGTAGAACCTATGAGAATATAAATGAATAATATTACCCAATTAGTTTTGGATTGAACCCGGGTTGAAAAAATGAAATACATTGAGCCCTATGGGACCTAATTTTTCAAACATTTTTTAAGCGGATTTAAAATTAACAAATTGCTTCGAAAATTTTAGGTAATAGTCAAATTGTTCCATAAAATATATAAAAAAAAATTCAGCGAAATATATTCAGTAGTTTTATAAATAAAAATTAAAATAATAATTACACATCTTATATGAAACGATCACGTGACCATGATATGAAACGATCACATGACCCACCACAAAATGATATATGGCATCCATCTTGTTTCAAAATCGTGATTTTTTAAAGTTCTTTTTAATTCATATTGAGTGTTGTATCCGTCCTAAAACTACTTTATTTTTGCAAAATATGTAGAATGAGTTGTATTAGAATTTCTGTATTTCTTTAACTCAAAATAATTCTGTCCATGGAGTCTGCATGGCTGATATGAATGAAATATTAATTGATTTTATAAACAGAAGGACGATTTTTTTCGATGAAGTTTTAAGCATAAAGTTTATGAATTGTAGCTCCATGGTCTTAATTTTTAAATAAAATAAATTGTTATAGTATTGTGATGAATGAAATGAATGAAATCCTGCTTTTATAGAGAGATGCAGACGTGTTATTTTTTCTATGACGTCATTTGAATTAATTTCAGTTGTTTTCGATGAAGTTTTCAAATATAATAAATTATCGTAGTATTATGATAGTTTTAAAAATATTACCGTGGAATGTATTGCATTTTAGAGATATTTAAACCAGGCAATTTATATTTCAATGCCGTCATTTGAATGAAGTTCATTTTTTTCAATGAAGGTTTAGGTTTTCAAATATAATAAATCAATGTAGTATTGTGATAAGTCTTAAAATATTACCGTGGAATGTATTGCATTTTCGACTTTTTTAAATAAAATTGCATTGAAGTTGGAAAGTGTTTCATAATCAATGCTTTAAGCATGGTTGATCTTTCTTGTTACTGATTTGCGTTTATTGAAGCCAATCCTCACGTACGGGTGGTTTTTGTAACATCCTGCTTTTATTAATTTCTGTGCAAACAATGCTGAAGTTTAGACTAAGCGATGTAATTTCGCGCATTTCCTTTTTTCGCACATTGCCTTTTTCTTTGCGTTTTCATGAGAGGTAAAAAACTATTTCAGTGTTCGTATTATTCATTACTGGGCCCCTATTTTAGACGTCGGGTAATCCGTTCCAGTTATAAAATAAATGAACGAAATTATGTCATCATTGTTATGATACTGCTGATGAAATTCATTCGTTGTGTATCACATTATAAAATAAATAAATTAACAAAATAATATGAGCTGCTTATGATTTCAGAGGACAGTATGTCCAATTCATTACACGCACTTTTGCTTTAGATTATGAAATTTGAATATTACTAAATAAATCATTCTCAGCAGAAAGTGTTAGGTTATTCACAGGAAACATATAATTGTCAATAAGTTGTCAAATGAGTCGCCAAATTGGTGATATTGAGGCAATTTTGTTACAAAGTTTACAATCATTTTCAAGAACAGGAGACACAAACAGACATAAATATTGGCTTCTAACAAATTAAAGGAAAGTGTCTGTGTGTATGTCTGTATAGTTTGTAGCGGAAAATCAAAGCTTCGTAGAGCCATGAAATTTGGTACACCTGTATTGCAGGACCCTAATAGGTGTACCTTGGCGTTATTCTTGAAAATTAGTTATTTTATATTGTGGTAAGATTTACAAAGATTTTGATTGAAATTGATTCTTTAACGAACTTAAATCTTATCACAGTGTTCAACTTGATATCGGATGGATCAAAAATATTTTGTTTTCAAACAAACTGGAACAGAGTCCATATGATTAATAGACGAATTTTCCTGAATTAAAAAAAAAATATATTTTTTTTACGTTTCGTGAATTTTAAACATTTTCGATTTTTATACTACTAATAATATACTACTAAGAATAAGATCTAAAAAGTGTCAAATTATGCTAGCAGAAATGCATGCATTCTAATTCTAAGAATAAAATCTAAAAAATATGAAACTATGCAAGAAGAAATGAATCCATTTTAATTCTAAGAATAAAATAAAAAAAGGCGAAACTATGCTAGCAGAAATGCATGCATTCTAATTCTAAGAATAAAATCTAAAAAATGTGAAACTATTCAAGAAGAAATGCATGCATTCTAATTCAAAGAATAAAATCTGAAAAGTGTCAAATTATGCAAGCAGAAATGCATGCATTCTAATTCTAAGAATAAAATCTAAAACGTGTGAAACAATGCAAGAAGAAATACATGCATTCTAATTCTAAGAATAAAATTTAAAAAATGTGAAACTATGCTTGAAGAAATGCTTGCATTCTAATTCTAAGAATAAAATCTAAAAAATGTTAAACTATGAAAGAAATGCATGCATTCTAATTCTAAGAATAAAATCTAAAAAGTGTCAAATTATGCAAGCAGAAATGCATGCATTCTAATTCTAAGAATAAAATCTAAAAAATGTGAAGCGATGCAAGAAGAAATGTATGCATTCTAATTCTAAGAATAAAATATAAAAATATGTGAAACTATGCAAGTAGAAATGCATAGATTCAAATTCTAAGAACCAAATCTAAAAAGTGTGAAATTATGCTAGCAGAAATGTATGCATTCTAATTCTAAAAATAAAATCAACCAAATGTACATTATATTACACAATCAATAAAAATGGTTATCAGATGACTAGAACTAAGCACTAACCTCAAATAGATAATGAAATTGCTAAAAGTCCAAAGACGAAGATAAAAAATAATAAAATGGTGAAAATAAGTAAAATTAAGACATGGAATTGGATAGAGACTCAATAAATGCTGCTCTTTAGGAAGCTTTATATCCACGGAAAAACTTATAATGTGTTTCGTAGTATAAAACAACACATGTGGTTAGAACATTATACAAAAATTCATATATCTACTATAAACCTTGGACTAAACTTCAGCTATGTACTTAAGCTATGTACTAAACTTCAGCTTTCTAGAACGAAGGAATCATATCTGAAACAGACAGAGAAGCACACTCGCACTGGCCATGAGTTAATTAAAATAATTTACAAAAAATAATTGCAGAGCAAACTTTCAGTAGAGAATTAAGCATGTTAAGATTACTAATTCAGTAACAATGTGAGACAGAAGAAAAATGTCTACAGAATTGTAAAGTATTGTCTATTCAGTAAGTATCCAGAATATAATTATTACAGAATACCTTTATTTTACACAACGTGGTAGTAGGCGAATGTCTGTCCTATTTAGAAATATAATGTAAACAGAAAATCTAAACACTTGCATGCCCATGATAAGCATTTGACAATAATCGTATATAACATTCAGATCTATTTCCACTGTCCAACAAAGTTTTAATTCGATACACAAGTGTAATGTATTAACACCAGTTTCAAAATACATGATTAAAAGTTACTTTAAAAGTTCTGAACCACCATATTTATCAATTTGGAGTCGATTTTGTTGTTTGGGTGAATATATTTAAACCGCGTTTTATCAAATAGGATGTTAGAAATCGTATTAATAGCTTCATGACTACTGCCCATAAAGCAAACTAACCATTAGAAAGTTCTGTAATTAAAATTATTGCAACGATTCTTTAGCCGTGTGAAAGTTGGGGGGGTGGCATTTAAGCATTTATGAGCAGGAACGACTGACTCTCATACAAACGTGGAGGGAGATAAGTGTTTTGCCGTAACTGTGAGACCAGGATTGAAGTAGACAGGTTTATATGTGGATTTATGATATCTAGCAGGCCAGACATTGGCAAGAGACAGAAAGACGTCAATGTATTGCAGCCATGACCCGAGAGGTCAGCAACTCCATAAATAAGAGGGCTTCCAGTACAGGTTTGGTCGAGCCTTGGTTTTACGTTTTGCCTCCTTGGTTATTTCCTTTAGCATCCAGTAACTGCTCGGGTTCGACCAAACTGCCCTGTACTTGGAGCCCCCTTATTTATGGCATTGCTGACAATACATTTGCTTCTTCCAGTCTGGTGCCTTTGCCTGGTCTGCTATATATCATAAATCCACATATAAACCTGTCTACGTGAATCCTGGTCTCACAGTAACTTCTAGAGTAACTATCTTACAAAGGTAATGTATGTATATGTGTGTGTGAAGTATGTAGTGGGATATCTGAGCTCCATTTTGGCAATTACATTTTTACACAGGTAGTTCAGGCCTCGAAAGCCCGCATCTTGGAGTTATTTTTTTATTTAGTTGATTTGTTTTTTGATATTTTAGCACGAGTTAGTCCGATTTTGAGCGATATTCACAAAAATTGGTTCATAGAAACCGGAAATATTAGCATAGAGCTTTTGTCTTAACACCATCGGGAAAATCTAAAAATTATCTTCAAACAAACATTGAACGGCATCTATACAATTAATAGACTAATTTTCTTGTTCTTAAAACGTTCCTGCATTTTATATTGCGTTATGAAAACATTGACTGGCAATCCATTGTTTATAATTTAATAGCTTCTCCTTCATATATTGCACGCTCTTCTATAACCCGGCCACACCAAACGCTATTGCAAGCCTTCGGGTCAGTAGTGTGGTCTGGGTCTTTCACACTCTACTATAACAAGAAAAGTTCCTGAAGTCACCCGTTCATTAATTGTAAATTTTTTAAATGAGCGGACTGTTAAAAGTTTTCGATTTATTTTGTTGCCTACGGGTCGTTTTGGTACTGAAGCCTGAATTTCTCTAACTATTCACTACACAACACATGTCCAACTGAGACCACGCTTACAAAAGAGGGAGGGGGATATCATGTTCCACTCGAAAAGGTTTTGAACCTTTTATTTTTTGCTATTTTCTGGAGATCGCATGGGGTGATTTGAAGAAAATTGGTTAGTACTGAGTAATGTAGGTATTATTTAAGTAACGGGAGCTTATTTCTAACCCAAACAACGTCAGATAATTATCTTTAGTTACAAATAACCAAGAATACATAGGATTTAATCTATCTCCCCTGCCGTCCAATATACTTCTCCCTATTTTATCGTACAACTTCTCAATGGGCGCTTATGACCCTTTAAATAATTAATATCGAAACAGTTTTCCAGACTGCTGAACTGGTGAATCCATTTTCTAAAGTAATTAAATGTTTCATTGCAGTTTTCAAAATCAAATGTTGCTAGATAATATACGATTGCGGTTACAATATACACAGCATAATATTCCAAATATTGAAATATGTCACTAATGTCTTACCTTGGATTTGATTCTGTAGAATATTCTTTTATATCTAAAGATAAAAATAAAGAAAACATATTAACATAAAATGAAAATATGTGAAATTACATATTACATTAACATAACCAGCTATAACGTAAGTCACTAGAAATCAAAACACTTATTTATGTAAAAGGTATTTTGCATAGCCAATGTAAATGGACGGAATCATCTACAAAGATGGAATGCAGTTATTTGTACATCTGTCCGCAATTGAAGATCTCCTGGTTCAATTCCCTATTGCGCAAATTATTATTTCGAGCGAAAGTTACTTCTGATACTTTAAAATTGAAAAGAAATGAAAAATATTAGACAGGCAGTAAAATAGCTCCAAAACCAAGCCTTTCATACAGTCATCACTAACCTATCTGACAAACCTTGGTGAATCACACCTCACTGCACAAAACCTCACTGAACTGCAATGAATATCGACATCACACTTTGCTTCTCGCCTTCTCTGAATTTCAACCAAGTCACACTGTCACTTTTCCAGCTTTTTATTATGTAGAAACCGTCTTTGTCCTCACCTGGTTTTGGGCACTGCACCTGCAAATCGGGTGTAACGAAAAATAATAAGATTTAAAATCAATTTAGCTCGGCTTGTAACAGTCGAAGGGGAAAGCATGGGCATCAAGTGTTAGGTCGAGGACGTACACTTGTTAAGAGGAGTGAGTCACCGGAATGACGGGCTTGAGAGAGGAATATGACCGAACGCGAGATAAGATAAAATTGTCGACGTTTCACGCGATTCCAGTAGTTGTAACTCTGCAACCATTAGAGCTACAAGTGTGTTTTGATCACACACTGATTCGTTACTGGCTGATCTGCAAAATAAAAATGCAAAATGAACGTACAACTGTAACATAGCGAAAATCTGGAAACAAGTACAAAAATGAGAACTTCATTTAAAAATACCGACTTACGTGCAAAGAAAATATTCCAAATCTGGTAATATTCATGGCCTATTCTGGTTTTTCTGCAATACCAATGCTAATTATTCGTGACTACAATTTCGACATGACCAAAGATGAAATCAAAACACTTCTAAAATACATGAAGAGACATTTCGATGTCGATGTAATACAAACTTACACGTGTTTGTTGTGTTTAGATTTAATGTTTGTAAGATACGTAGATGTCAAGGGTTGTCCTTTATGGCCTATTTATTCTATCATAGACCTTTATTGAGTGTTTTTAGAAATAAATGAAATGTCTGTGTCAACAGTTGTTCCATTTTCATGCACCCGTGTGACAAGGCGTATTCCACGTTGCAGACGTACCTCTGGGATAGACTCTCGAGTTTTTCTTATTTATTTGACTTTATAATTATGTTCTTTTATCCCCAGTACTTCAGCCTCAATATCCAAAATGACTTCATCACCATTACCCACCATGCACTTCTACACATATTGTAAATGATTTATGAGTGCTCTATAAGTACATTGTACATTATACATTATGCTCAGTAGTAATTGGATCTTCCAGAAGTGCTCACGATAAAAGGGTTAGATGCCTACGTGTATCGATGTCACGATCGATCACAGCATGGTTACGGAACAACAAAGTGATATGAAAGCATTAATTAATAATATCAGTTTCAATATTCCCTTCTCTAGCTTTAAATTTTGTTCCAAGAACACGCGTTCACCTCCGGAGGACAGCCGGAGGACCAAACTTTTGCATTCTCAGCCAATGTACGTTTTTATAGCCGTAAATCCTAATGAGTTGATAACCTAGAATTCGGCATAATCAAATTAATCAATTAAAAAATATACATATAATATTAGTAGCAAATAACTTCTTATAAATAATATATTTATTTTATATTTCCCCTATAATGATTTATAAAATCTACAGAATAATATTTTTGGTTTTGAGTTAAAACTACGTAAATTGAATTGGAATCCTTTAGGCAACCTATTATTTCAATTAGAACTTGTTTATACTGACGTACAACGTCCTCATCTACAATCAATGGGAAATAAATGTTTATCCCGGGAACTACATTGATTGCTATTGACGTATTTTTATATGTAAAAAATAAAACTACTACAAAATATATCTTTTCTTGTGAATAGAAGGAACTAGATACACTGAAATAATTATTGCTAATAGTTTTTTTTACGTGATATTGCATAGCGAAAGTGAACATGGTTGATAATTCTTGCAATGTTGAACACTTTACAACATAGTTGAAAAGTGTTTATGACTTTGTTAATTCTGGCTGTCTGCCTGTCCGTTAGCACGATTTAACTGCCGTAAAAAAAGAATTTATGAAAGTGAAATTTTAATATGTTGTTCAGCCGGTCTGTGGGATCTATGGAAATATAAATGAATAATATCACCCAATTAGTTTTGGATTGAACCCGGGATGAAAAAATGAAATAAATTGAACCCTATGGGACCTAATATTTCAAATATTTTTAAGCAAATTTAAAATGCACAAATTACTTCGAAAGTTTTAGGAAGTATTCAAATTATCCCATAAAATATATAAAAAAAAATTCAGCAATATATATTCAGCAGTTTTTAAAATAAAAATTAAAATAATAATTACACCCTTTATATGAAGAGATCGTGTGACCATTATATGAAGAGATCACATGACCCACTTCAAAATAATATATGGGATCCATCTTGTCTGAAAATCGTGATTTTTAATGTTCTTTTTAATTCATATTTAGTGTTGTATCCGTCCTAAAACCGCTTTATTTTTTCATAATTTCTTTGCATCTACATACTGAAACAACGCAATTGCAATATATTTGAGTTCAAATGATTATCAAACTTTGATTATTTCTACAACGAAGCCTAATTTTCACTTATGGAAAACTTAAGCACCAAAAGATGTAGAATGAGGTGTATAAGAATTGCTGCATTTCTTTAACGCAAAACTATTTAGCACATGTCGTCTGCAATATAGCTGATATGAATGAAACAGTCATTGATTTTACACAGTTAACCCAGCCGATTTTTTCAATGAAGTTTTAAGCATAAAGTTAAATTACTTGTACCTCCATGGTTTTAAGTTTTTAAATAAAATAAATTATTATAGTATTGTGATGAATGAAAAGATTGGAAAAATATTTATAGATGAAATGCTGCTTTTATATAGAGACGATTTATATTTCGATGACGTCATTTGAATAAAGTTTATTTGTTTTCGATGAAGTTTTCAAATATAATTAATTAATGTAGTATTGTGATAATTTTAAAAATATTGCCGAGGAATGTATCGGATTTTAGAGATGTTTAAACCAGGCAATTTATATTTCAATGCCGTCATTTGAATGCAGTTCATTTTTTTCGATGAAATTTTAAGGTTTTAAATATAATAAATTAATGTAGTATTGTGATAATTTTTAAAATATTACCGAGGAATGTATCGCATTTTAGAGATGTTTATATAAAATTGCATTGAAGTTGGAAAGTGTTTTATAAGCAATGCTATATGCATGATTGAGCCTTCTTGTTTTAATTTTATGTCATTTTGGAGGGAAAAATTATTTGAAATGCTTGCATTATTTTCAGAACTGTTCATAAGGCGTTCAAAGGTTTACATCATTTATTATTTCCTAATGAAAAATTGCGTGTAAAATTATTTTTAATTATTTTATTAAGGGTATTAAATATATCGATTTCTCACTGATATGTTACAAAAAGTCAATTTCAAATCATGCAATAATTCGAGAATTGTCAATGCCAGTTTCGAACATTAAATTTACACTAATAAGAAATTATGTTTGAAATTATCATTTATGTATAACTAATAAAGATCCTTATTTTTAAATGATTAAGATAATTCGAAATTCGGAGGGGAGGGTATTCTAAACATGCTATTACGTTCAAAATTCGTAATGTTTCCGTTATTTTATTGAATTATCTATAATTAGTAATAAATTAGACCCAAATATTTTTTGTTTAATGCTACCCAATAAAGCTGAATATATCTACTTTATGAGCGGTATTCATATCCAGGACGAAATTCATATCAACTGTCTTATGATTTAAGTCAATATTTTTAAGATCTCAACTATTTTATAATTTGTGTTACCACTTTTATTTTAGAATAAATATACTTTCGTAAATTAGAGATCAACGAAATTTAAACAAGTCTTTGGTAAGAATTTCTATCCTCAAAATAAAAGTAAAAAAAGAAAAGATGCATGGGATCCTAGATCTATGGGATTGAAATTCACGCGTTCGCAATCATACGTTGAATTCACACTTACGATAAAGAAGCATTAATGAATGACAGTTATTCCAAGTGATGTGACGATTGTTTACAAAATCAAATATATATATTTTAAGACAAGTCTCATTTTAACGTAGTTAAATGTCATTTAGTGAAAATAATTAT